>JAZGTJ010001422.1:0-56507 GCA_036877575.1 Botia almorhae | reverse complement strand
TATTGAAAGAAAATTTGTCAGATATGGTAACCCACACCCGAAATGTGTCCTCTGTGTTTAACCCATCACTGGTGAGGAGTGAACACACACACACACACACACACACACACACTGGAGCAGTGGGCAGCACTGCTGCACCCGGAGAGAAATCAGGGGTTAGTTGACTTGCTCAAGGGCACCTCAGTTGTTACTTACCAGAATCAAAGCAGCAACATTGTGGTTACAAGTCAGACTCTCTAACCAGTAGGCCACAACTAAATAATAAAACTAATTATTCAACTATAAAGATTTCATCACCATGTAGACAACAGAGTCCTACTGTCTACATTTACTGATACATGGACATCTGTAAGTGTTTCTGAGGGGCTATTAATAAGGTGTAGTACTGTATGCTGCCGTACATACAATCATTTCCTGGAACTATGATAAAACAAAACCAGCAGAATCTTTTACAGCATCTATTAAAATCAGATGCTGTAAAAGCTCATACAGGCTTTAATGTGACTCCACCTGATGGTGCTTCTACACTAGTTGATACGCTGTCAGTCTCAGATGTCTGGTTACATTTATTACTGTCTTCATGATAATAAGTGACTTCACTCTTCTTGGCAAAATGCATCTAATTGTGTACCAGTGCAGGGAGAACAAATTCAGTCATTAGAAATGTATTTGCCATGCTGGGTAAGACCAGCGATTGGGTACACACACTAAATGCTTTAGTGTCTCACTGATTAGGAACATAGAAAAACAAGTTTTAAAAGCTTTTTAATTAAGCTGTTAAGATGAACGCCTACATTTAAAGATATCTGATAAAAGCTTATTCTGTCCTAATGATTATTTTATTCCAATTATATGTTGTTCTCTTAGTTCTTGTTTTGAGTGTTTTGTTATGAGATAATTGTTGATTTTATCTATAACATTCTTCCACTAAACCTATTGATACTTTAAACTGTGTGATATGCTGAGTAATACTTTACTGATAAACCTGGCACACACTGAAAACACCTTAGCAACTGCACAGCAACACCCTGGCAACCAGCCATATCACCATGTCCCTCAGAAAACTCTAATTATTCTTTTTAATTATTTATACTTAAAAGATACATTTTGTGTCATATTTTTTAGATATGCATTCTATAAAACATGCATATTTGTAATATTATCTAAAATGGATATTTAAAATATTGGGTGTATATTTGCAGATGGACAGAGATTAATGTGTGTGCTTGTATAATAGCTGGGGTTAAAGCGCTGGAACTAGTTTTGGGGTTGAGGGAGATGAATGCTGGTCAGGTCCATCTTCTGTTCCATCAGCTGGTGGCAGATTCATGGGCCGTGGTCATGGTGTGATGACCTGCCCTCTGTCACACAATCATTTTGTTCCTGATTGACTACTTTGTTCCCATCAACAGATTTACGGCCCGAATTTCCTCAGACGAGGAACAAAAGGTACAAAACAAGAAGGATGTTACTCATAGCAAACCCTGCACTTTATCTCATGTATAATCACAGCAAACCTACAACTACTGGAGCGTTGGTTTTAACTCTAATCCTGTGGTTAAACTCTGTTACTAAGCACAGCAGTCAAAATACATGATAAACAAAGCATGTCATGCCTCTATATCTGAACACTTAACTTAAACACATCTTTTATTTTTTACTTAAAAACAAAACCACAGTCAGAGCTAAAGTTAAGATGCTAATGATCATCTAAATGCTTCATTGTCTCTGGCACATTGAAATGTATGAAGGGAAAACATGTATGAAGTGAATCATTAATGATTATTGAAATGTTATAATGTATGTGAACACACTAATATGGCCCTGCACACGTTATTGTAGACCAGGCTTCAAATAAACAAACAACTTTTGGGTTATTAGTCATTAAGCACTAGACTACACTAACTACACTAACTCACTGTGTTAACATTTGAAATCACGTGCACAACAAAATAATGCGGCTGTACTTCAGCCGCTCGCCAACCCATTATTACTGCCTGTGTTACCAAGGCGATGCAGGGAAGTGCTTGAATCCTCTTCCACAAAATGCATCTTTCATTACAGTCACTTCACTGTTGCTTTACATAGTTTGAAATGAGCATGAAAACAACTGCTCCTCTCTAGAGGGGGAGTGAAATATTCGTAGCCCTGAACTGCTGGTGCAGGGCTGTGACGTTTAACAGCACTCATCTTGAGACTTAACATTCACCTAACTAATCCCTCTTATCTTAATAACATCCAAACTCTGTCTGCCGCGTAGCAGAAACAATCGACCCAGAAATCTTCCTGTCTATTCAATATCAGGCCACCTGCTCCAGAGCAGCAGCTTCTGATCTTATCCATTTCACACTCGTTTTCTTTTCTAACATTTGTTTAATATAATGAGACTCAATGTTAAGTGTAACTTAATAGAAACACTTCAATATTATAAGAATGTTGTTGTAATATTGTTGAATGTTTCTTCAGTCCACACTGCCCCAAAAACACCAAACTCCACAGGCTGTCAGTGTTTAATGTGTGAATAATGGTTATTTATTCATCTTGTAAATGTTCGATGAATGTTTGTAAGTGTTTGTTTAAATTGTCATTTGACGGGGCAATGTAATTTAACTTATCTCTCTCTTACCAACATGTTCATGGTAACAGTCTTCCAATCATATTTGCCAAACACTGCCCCCTGTCGAATTGAATATTCGTTAATACACGCACTACCATGCAAATGTCAAACTGCAGTTTGCATTAGGTGAATCTTATCAGTTCAAATACAAAAGCTCTGCCAGTTAAAATACACCCTGTTCTTGAGAAGGTAACTGATGATGATAACTGATGATGATCTTCAGTTCTCCATCAATGACTAATATAACCCTTTGAAATATCATTGGCGTATTTACATTTCATCCAGCTGTTTGTTTTCAGCCAATAACCGAGCCCTCATTGATGAGCTGTAAAGTATTCAAGCAGCGGCTTTAATGGGCCACAGCACAGCTGTGGAGCGAGAAATTAGAGGGGCAGCTGGGGGCAGCAACACAACAGTGCAGTGGTCAGTTTAATGACACATTAGATACGTGCTCTGAATACAGACTCATAATGCCTTGAGCTGCAGGACAGAGTCCATATCATTACTCTCCACACAAGCTGTCACACGCTGAGCTTTCATTACTGCCATTAATCGAGAGTGAAGATCAACACAATCATAACATCATAACACATCCATGACCATATGAAACAGTATACAAGAGATTTGTTTTGAGTTAATACAGTAATATGAAAAACAATATAACAATACTACCAATACTGTAGGTGTATAAAAATTAGATAGATAGATAGATAGATAGATAGATAGATAGATAGATAGATAGATAGATAGATATTGTGTGCGCTTGTCCCTTTAAACAAACACCGCGCTAGTACAGACGCATTGTGGGGGAAAAAATCGCAGCCAATCAGATTTCTCCGTGAACCGTTTAACTGTAGCACTGCAAGTTTAACGCTTTTGATTGTTTATTTCTAGTCATATTATGAAATGCACGATTGCATGATCGTTAGTGACCTAAGATGGAAAGACATCATGTTTTAAACGAGACTGTACAGTGTGTACATGGCGTTTCGTCTCGTTGCTATGACGACGGCATGGCCGAGCTCGAGCCGTTAGACGCTTTGCGAAGACGAAACAAACACTTGCTGGAAACACTTAAGAAACAGAATGAGAAACTGCAGCAGCGGAAACTCTCGGATGAGGTCGCATGTCGAAGCTCCGTCAGTGAAGCGTTTCCCGGAGGAAGCGACCGAGCGCCGTTAACGGAGAGAAACGGAGAACTGACTGCGAGTCAAGCACAAACCCCGCCGCAAAGCACCGACACACCCGGTAAGAACATCTCACCGCACCGGCGCTGTGATTTAAAGAGATACAAAAGATATAATAAAATAACAGCTCAAAAATAACACATCTGAAAACCCTATTAACAAAAAACAACATACTAGCAAAGTGTTGTTGCGATATTGTTGAGTTATTGTTGAGTTATTGTCTTCAGTCCACACTGCCCCAAAAACACCAAACTCCACAGGCTGTCAGTGTTTAAAGTGTGAATAATGGTTATTTAATCATCTTGTAAATGTTCGATGAATGTTTGTAAATGTCGCACAGTAAATCAGATTTAAACCATTTAAATCCGAACCTATTATTGAAACAATGCGACTACAAAAATAAAACAGCGAATCATAAAACATGACAAACTAAAAACAACACGTGAAAACACAAAGTCGAACGTAAAAAGAAAATAAATCAGGAAACGACTTTAGTTGTAACACAAACTGTGTGTTTTGTGTCTGATCGGTTAACCCAAAATGGTTTTAACAGATAGTTGTGCGTCGTGTTGAATCTGTTCTGTCTGTTTTTATGAATGTCTCTGGTCTTGAACACTGAATTTTGTAGGCAAGAACAAAACACACACAAACTGAATAAGTTGACTCTATAGTTTGGACGTTAATTATACTGATAAAGTGTCGTTGTTTTTTCAGTTGAGCAGTTTGTTGGAGATTGTGAGATTAAAGCTTCAGATCAACATCAGCCTAGTTCAGTCGTCACCGCGTACGGCAGTCTGCTGCTGGACGGGGCGAACAGTCGCTGGCAGGGGCAGAACCGAACTACGAGACTGCTGCTGTCCAAACCAGAACCTCTGACACGAGATACGAAGCAGGTGATATGCATGAGCTTTGTGGCATACACATTTGAATTGCGTTTAATGTCTGTGACTCAGGGACCGCATGAGAGGACATCACATGGTCAGATGATGAAGCTCCGGTGACCTGCTAGATGGCGCCACATGACCAGTTGACGGAAGAGAGAAAAACTGTTTCTTAATCTAACAGAGATCAGATGATGGGTGCTGATTTCAAGTGAAATTGTGCTTTCCCGTAAAATGCATCTGATTTACTTTTTCAGTTCCATGCAGAGAAATCCCCAACTGCTACAGATTAGCCGATTGTTTCATTTTAAGAGAACCAAATGTGCTGTTTTTATCTTGTCTGTGGACATCAGAGGGAGGTTGACAGCACAACGACTTTGGCCTCTGTGATGGAAAATGACACTGCGTCAGAGAGACAACATATACGCCCCTTACTAGGCTATGATTGGATAGCAGGTTGGTCATTTGAAAAGTATGTATTGTTAAATAATCTCAATCGAGGACTTTCCAGTTTTATTGCATGTGTGAAATGCATCATAATTTCTGTGTTCTGTTTGTAAAGCAGTGAAGTTTAGTCTGATTCTTCACAGGTCTTCTGGACACTGAGAGTTCTCTGACTGAACGGCCAGACCAGTTCTTCAGTGACCTGAGCAGCTTCCGACAGCTCAACCGAAATGAATGCGTCCAAAGCTTGAAGTCAGAGTCAGTGTGTTTCTGTAATGTAGCACTTTAGACTCTACACAGCAGTGAGAGTCACTCTATTTACAGCTCTTTACTGAAGTCTGACATAATCAGAAGATTAAAGTTCAAATCTATACAGATAACGTAAAAAAATACTTATGATAGAATGTTTTTTTTTAGGATGTTTCATATTTGAGATCATGCTGCTTCAGTTCTATGATCTCAGGTCTATTTCAGATTGTTTTAATGGTATTCAGGTGTTCCGCTGATATAAATGCTCACTGTCCACAGACCTGAACTGCTTGCTGACCTTGAGTCTTCTGTGCTTGAGAGCAAAGAGCCACTGCAGCCTTCAGACAAGCATCAGTGTGAGAGATCTGCTGATTTTTCACGTCATCTGGTTTAACAGTCAGTTTTGTTTAATCTTGATGGAGCAGCAGATGGAGACGTTGACTTCATGTGTCTCTGATCTGCAGGCACTTTCTGCTACAAAATAAACAGTCGTTTATTTGCGGCCCCTCTGGAGCCACAGGCTGCCTGTCCAGTGTGCAAGACGCCCAGATTTGAGACACAGCCTGCTTTCATCAGGTTGTCAATTGTCAAATGTGTATTTTTTTTAAAATGTTTTCAAATATATAATAACCATATTTGATTTATTGAAAAATGTGTAATCCTGATCTACTCCATTCTTCTCCTTCTGCAGTTTATAAAATGTGTAATCCTGATCTACTCCATTCTCCTCCTCCTGCAGTTTATAAAATGTGTAATCCTGATCTACTCCATTCTCCTCCTCCTGCAGTTTATAAAATGTGTAATCCTGATCTACTCCATTCTCCTCCTTCTGCAGTTTATAAAATGTGTAATCCTGATCTACTCCATTCTCCTCCTGCAGTTTATAAAATGTGTAATCCTGATCTACTCCATTCTCCTCCTCCTGCAGTTTATAAAATGTGTAATCCTGATCTACTCCATTCTCCTCCTCCTGCAGTTTATTTGAATAGTTTGTGTGGTGAGTGTTTCTCTTTGTTTACACAGGGTCAGTATTCCTCGTTCAGCTCTGTTGCCATCATACAAGCACAAAGCCCATCGCCGCAGCAGTTTTGATTCTTCTGACAGCCTGGGTTTACCTTCTGTGAGTTTTTACATTAGTACTGCACTGGTCACTTAGTGTGCGGGCAACTCTCTTTTGTTTTTATTTTATAGATGTTTTTATGGATCAGTTAATGCACCATCTGAGGATTGGCGGGAGCACAGTGTTTACATTTACTAACTAGTTCATTCTTAGGATACGGTTTTGTTTGAGAGCTGATAAACATGCACATTTTTGCAGCATTGTTTGTCTGGGTGGGCCAATCCTTCTGTAAACTCTGGCTCTCAGATGAGCAGTCTGGATCTGCGGGGGTCCCTGACAAAACCAGCGGCCTCAAATAAATTAACCCCATCCTCATCAAACCATCAACTGGTAGGAAAGCAATAACCACCCTTCAACATTGTCTGTTTGTTAAGTATTACATTATATATGTATAAATATTCTTGTAACATCTACAGTTAAACTGTACTGTGTTCACACTGTGCATTTAGTTTTTGTTAAGGAAATTACTCATCCAGAAGTTTCACCTTCACGTTCTTTCTCACTGTGCTGTTATTTTCTGGAACACAAAATAAAAATGTTTAGGGAAGCAGTTGTTGCTATGAGACCGTTCATAATAATTTCTTCTGTAAAGGCAAAATATGACTAAAATGCTCCCTAAAAGTAGCCTATATGACTTGCTTTATTTTAACTTGTGCGTCAAACATGCTGCAAATAAATCACCAGCGTCAGGACTGCACTGTTTCTGGCGTGTCTTTTCTGGAGCTTGTCATTGTTTCTTTGGACACACTTAGTCACAGTTATTGTTTGTAGCTGTTATTTCTATATATGACTAATATAAAGTACATTTGTACATGAATCACCTTCATATTATAGGATTCATCCCTGTCCAAGAAGTCGAGAGACCAGCGTTCTAACCTGCTCCTCAACGTCTTACCTCGATTTCACTTTCAGCAGTTGGAGCCAAAGATCTCAGAACCTCACTGCAGTCCGTCAGCTCTTTACTGATGTCACTATAGTGTGTTTTCATCAAAACCGTTTTACATATAAATGTAATGATGAACACACGTGTATATGTTGTTTATGAATGTCTGAATGATGTGACATCATGCTTTTGTTAGCATGACATTAAAACACAGAACATTGTTTAAAAAATAAAAAGCAACATTTGTTTTTCTTCTGCAACTTATTAGCTTATTAAAGGCGAAATAAAAACGAGCCTGGACTAACTTCAAAGTATTTGTGAAATCATCCGTTTTCTGTTAGCTTCTCTCACATAGGGTTCCCTGCGTAAACTAGTTAAAAGTCTAAATGGGCGCTTATGTGTGTGTGTATATATATATATATATATATTAATGGGTATTATATGCACACTATAACCTATATTTACTAAAAGTTAAAACTATGCACTCATCGGTAAACACGTTATAGAATAGATGCCTATACATTTGATATAACTAATGTCTGGGCATTGACTTGCGTGTGATTAGTAACATGTGCACATACTCATTAGACATCCTCCAGTGAACTGATCTCATCTCTCACCCACGCGTTATAAAGGCGCTAAACTCGAACTGACACAGTCGTCTAGTGAAGCACTCAGAAGTGCGCAGTGCAGCATCATGACAACTCCATCCTCGTGCGAGACTTTTCTTCTGCTCTGCTGTGTGGTGAGTGATCATTATGTTGAACTTTTCTTAAAAAGTGAGTGGAGAGTGATGGAGATCATTATAGACTGGCAGCATTTTGGGCATTACAGTCGCGTCTAAACGATCCAAATCCGCTTAAATTTTAAACGGTGAAATTAGAGCCGTATTTTTTTAAAGTCTGATGTCTTTGACCAGGAGGAGTGTTTCATTCTTGTTCTTTAAAAACAGACATTAAAACACTGATAGGACGAACTTTCTTCATCTTCAATGGACCAAGAACCGCACACACGCTTCTGAGCCAGTACAATAGTTCTGCTTGTGTGTGAAAACTCCAGAGTTCCAGCAAACTGACCCTTTGAGAAGTTCTACCTAAGAGCTCTTTTGAATTTAATCACAAAAGATTTTCCAGTCATTTTAGTAAGATGAGTACAAAACATGTTAGTTACTGGTAGCCTACATACTCATTTCATTCCTCAGATACAGAGAGACCGCTTTGAATTCACTGGCTTTTTTAGATTAACCACAGCAAAACAACAATGAGGTAAGAAAACCGATCTATAAATAACAGATCTTTCAAAACGGATCAATGAAGTAGATTTGGACCTGTGATATGTTTGATAATCAGGGTTCTCTAGTGTCACTCAGAAATCAAACCAAACGTTTTTCAAATACTCGTTTATATTCGAGTCCGTGTGCATTTTCTGTGGTTTAGTGACCGGGCTACAGAAATGACCTTGATAAGATTTGTTCTGTGGGTGTTTCTCAAGAAATGTGTGTTCATGAGCTGTCCCTGAGTTCTGTTTGTGTACCATTACGTAGACACTTCAATTGGTCAATCTTCTTGTTGTGTATTTAATCAAATGACACAAAAACATCAGTTTCCTAGAACCTGGATGTCATAAGCATTCACTGTGCAATAGGGTGAGACAGGACCTGTCTGTCTGTTTTCAGACACAATAACTGAGACGGCAAACATTTACTCAGCTTTGTAGCTTTCATCTTATGATTGATTCTTAATCTCAAAACACTTAAATGCCTTTTCTTAAATGTTTATTAAGCAGCCTAATGAAAACAAATCAAGAAGAATAAAGAATTGATAAGGTAATAAAGAAAAAACATTTCTTAACGATAGTGATGTTTAGTGACTGTAAAAAAACTGCTCACACACTTTCTAGTGAATTTAACCATGATGGTATTTCTCCTCATAAAATCTGCTTATGTCATAAGTTACTGCCCGGGAGTTCATCTGAGGTCATCCGCGTTGTAAACTAGTCAAAAATGTAAAGGGTCGTTTACACAGAACACAGGGCTTGTAAAAGTCAAGCGCTTCCTGTGGCGCATCTTCAGTACATGATGAACAATCTGTACACATTAAATGAGACCTTGATTTGTTGTAACTCCACTGTTGCACTATTTTACAGCTTTTACCATCTCTACACGCCAGCTGTCCTAGTAGATGTGTCAATGGTAAGCTGAGCCACTTCCTGACGACCATTTTGTCACACACCACAGTGAGAAATTAGATGGTATTTCTGATGATTGTATCAATGATTGTGTCTGTGTCTATGTATTGCTGACATCAACCTGTTTCTGACTCATACGTTTGTGCAATTATCTTAAAAATTGTTGACTGATGTCATTGCAACTACTTGTTTTTATTTAGATTAACCATGTTAAAATGTAAAAAACAGCTAAAATAACTTTGTATTCATTAATCTTATGTGATAGTCTCAATGAATTTTTTGACTAAAAATCAGAAAAGAAGGCGACTGTTAATAATAATAATGGTAATAATAATATATACAACAACAGTTTATTTTTGTAGTTCTTATTTTGAAGACACCTCAGGCATTACTCAAAGGACCTGAGCTCGTGATCATCAGCATGTAGGTCTACAGTGAGAGACGATGGTTCAGTCTGTTTCTTTAGTAGCTAAATGACACACACAGCCTGTGTCAGCATGTCAGCAGTTTACACCTTCTGGCAGAGTAAAAGCTTCTGCATCCATTTCTGTGAAGTGAATCAAGACGGATTTTACTCAGCTGTGAACCTTTTCCCCTCGAGTTTCAGAATGCCTGTATCGCTAAGTCTTGTTTAAACATTTAAGTCACTTCAAAACCTCTGTAAGCGTGCTGTGTCATCTGTTTTACTTTATGAGGGCCACATGAAGACGTCTGATGTTCCTGATGTTTGTGTGTTGTAGGTCATACTGTACAGGGCTGTAAGTGTAGCACAAAGTGCTCTGGTGAAATTTACTGGTATTTACGACAGGGAATCAACAACTGTGATCGCTGCACTCCAAAATGCTCTGGTCAGTTGTGTTATGACATTTCCCAGCATTCACAACACACTTGAAATGAAACTTTTAAACTTGGGTTAACATAATCCTGGGTGCTCAGCTTTACAATTCTATATTTACCTCAGTGACTGAAATAAACCCTAAACCCAGCGCTTGAGTGAAGTGTAAAAAGTCATAAACTTTAGAATGTAAAAACACATGGCAAAAATGTTGCATGTGTTAAAAAGCAAGATATGTGGATGTTTCTGTAACGTGTTTTGTTTGATTGACTGCTCTGTATGTTTCTGTGTATCTGGGTGGAAACAGCGGCATATAATCTGATTGAAGTTACTTCATGCACATTGGATCATAATCGTGTGTGTAAGTGTAAACCTGGTTTCTACTGTACACGAGGAAACGATTATGTGACACACTGCCATAAACCGTGTGTTCCGTGTGCACCCGGCACCTTCTCCAGCGCCCCCTCTCTGAACTCAACCTGCACACCTCATACAGAGTGAGTAATATTTACTGTACATATAGATGCCATGCTGATGAAAAGCTGCTGAAGGTACAGTTACAGTATGTATACTTTTACATAAAGTGAACATAAAGAGATACACAAGATCACACATGTTTCCATAGGTGTAATGATTTTAATACTGAGCTAGTCTCTACCCATAACCCTCACTGATCATTTCTGGCCTTTATTTTGGAAAAGAAACACCATTTCATGTGTTTTTAGACATTTGGTTTAGAAGGATATAGGAAGTGTCCTTATAAACCACACATTCAAGCACATACAAACAGCAGTGTCACCTAGTTTCACTTTTACCGTTTTCACACTCTCTCTTTCTGTCTCTCTCTCTCTGCGTGTCACTTGTGTTTTAAACATAACATCAGCATTCTGTGGCTCTCTGTATTATAATGAGAATTGAGATCAGATAAAATGGGCAGGGACAGCAGCTTTGCAAGCACTATGATTATGCTGAGATTAAGAGAGTCTGTATTAAAACCTGCTCATGGCTCTCTCTGCCTCTCTTTCAGTTGTGCACAGCTGGGAAAGGTAGTGCTAAGGGAGGGCACAGCATCATATGACAGAACGTGTGGGCATCTTATGACCACGCCCACAACAATGGCCACACCCACCCCAGTCATCACAGCCCTTTCTTCCACTACAGCTACAACTTCCAGTGCCAGCACTACCACCAACCCAACAAAACCCCCCATCAGCTCACTGCTGCTGACAAACTCAGAGCCACATTCTGACAGAGAGGCTACACAGACACAACAACTGTATTCACGGTCTACAGCTGAGGCTACCTCTGCTCCAAACACCAGTTCAAATACAGGTAGAGCAATGTACGGTCACTGTATGATCACTGTTCTCTGTAATGCATGCAGCTGCCCTGGTCATGATTGTTCAGAATTATCAGGGGATTTAAAATGTTCTTTTTTTGACCAAAAAGAGTAATTGACATAAAACACATTTAAAGGTTTAACGCTGAACAATCCAGTGAATTATAATCATTAAAGATACTGCTCTTGTGTGAAGTACAGCTAAAAAACGCAGAGATCTGTGAGCACATTGTTAGTTTAGATTGGTACTTTTTTATGAATTGGTCAAATCAGTTCACAAATTGATTCATTCAAATCAATTTATTTGCAAACTGGCCTAAATTCTTTTTTACCCAGAAATGACAAATAGAAATGTCATGAAAAATCACTGGTAAAAGTATTTGATAACAGCTATAACAACTTTTGTTTAGGCAATAAATCATAATAATATTTCTATCAGTTATGGTTTTTTACAACAGTACTATATATACTGTACAGAATGCAGTACCTCATCATTTCATTCCACACATTTTGTTACTCTTTGTCAACACAAGGGGGAAATCTAGCACTGATGGAGCAAGACAGCGCGTGGACAGAGAAACTTCTACTGTTGCTTGTGCTGTTGATTCTGCTGCTGGCCACAGCTGGCTTCTGTATGCTGAGAAAAAGTTCTGCAAAAAAATCTCTCTCAAAACACCCAGGTGTGATATGAAGACTGAAACGCTTTGATACAAATGATACAAATATTCTTCAGCTTTTAAAGCTTTTAAATAATCCAGGACAACTGAAATGGCTTTCTGATTTCATGTCTGAAGTCAAGCAGCTATAAATTGAGCTGGAATCCACCTAGGTCACGTATTACAGTAAAGCACACCATCTCATGTTTTAATTCCCATAAGGCTCTCAACATAAACATTTACAGTCTTTCAGAATGACATCTCTTTAACACGTGCATGGCAACCTGAGAAACCACAGAACGCCTAAGTGTGCAACATACAGCTCATAGTCAGGATACAACCGACAGCTAGCTTTCATTAAGTGCTCGTGCTTGAAGAATGTGACACATGCAGCATATTTATTTGATTCTTTTCTGTTCATTTTAGGTTTTATACCCAGAAACCATGTGAGTACTTTTGTGTGAATGTGTGTCACAAAAAGTGAAACTGTCTGTGACATGGCTACATAATCTTTATGCTTTTAATGTGTATTGTAAAATTTTAAAGGGATTAAATTCACATTTGGTCTTTATTTACTCACTCTCAAAACGTGAAACCTGATTATTCCACTCTCTTTTTCATACAGTGATAGTAAACTTATGACTTCTGTATCTTATTTTTGTAATCTGTCTGTACACTATCATACACTATCTATTATCTAGCTCTAAATGAGGAGAAAACTGAAATTTAAGGTGTTACATTAAAAGATATGCAAATGGTGCTTGATTTGAAAAAGAAAAATACAGAAAAGAAAAATACAGGAGAAATACAGAAAAAATACATTTCTCGATGAACTCTTCCGTTGACGCGCAGTGCTTTACGATCATTGCAGAAAGATCCAGATCAGAAGCAGAGTAAAGCTGCTCATCACAGTTCCCTGACCTTAACAGAACACAATCGATGCGTGCAGGCAGAGCTACCTCTCAGCAGTGAGGTCAGAGGTCAAAATGTGGGGGTCACGCCCCATTCTGGGGGTGGACAGCAGGTCAGCATGGAGCACAATGTGACGGGTGAGAACATCAGCAATACTGTAGGTGAGTATTATAAACCCCCTTCAGCATACAGAGTGACAGAATTACAGGATCTTATGTGGATAAAAGTGAATTTACACTTTTAAATGAACTATTACCTTTAAAAGCCAGAAGGATATTTAAGCTTTTCACAATCTTTACTTTACAAAGAACTGATTCACTTACTGAAACACTCAGTGTTTGTGCACACTCATGTTTTTACTGCATTTAATCAGACTGTTTTTCCTCCACTGTCTTAATTCCCGTTTTCACTTCCTGTTTTTGTCTTTTACGGCATAACTGTTTTGTTTTGGATTTCCTTCTAAAGGTCGTTGCCAAAACTCAATAGATTAAAATACCGTTAACGCCCCAAAAAGGACGGAAGGCAAATTAAACAAAGGAAAAAATGAAAAAACCTTTTAACAAGTGATTAAAGTAAATACTGCTGATCAATGAAATAAAAGTAGTCTACATTTATAATCAACTGTCCTTCTAAAACATCCACCATTGTGCGCAGTTTTCACAGAGCTGAGCACAATGTACTCTGGGATTGCTTTCTCTGCAAAGGATACCTTAGATTATAGCCAAAAGACGGTATCTCAATATGCTACCAGCCTTTGGAACAGCCTTTGCATGAGATGACTATAAAATGCAGTTTAGGTAGTTTTGGAGCAGAGCTGTTGTGCCCTTCACCTCATATTTATGAGCTGAAGCTGTACTCGTACAGTACAAAGAGGTTCATTGACTGTGATCATGTTCATTTAGGCTCAATTTATATCTACTCTCCTGGCATGGTGATTTTGGGATCCAATAAAAAGGAAGAGGCAGGAATCAGTGAGGAGGACGTCCCTCTCATCAGCACACCTCAGCAGGAGTCTACTGCTCCATCAGAGGAGGTCAGGATAAGAATGAGTGCACAGGAAGAGGACCTGAGCTTGAGTTTTCCTGTGCCAGCTACTGGAAAGTGAGAATTTAAACGTGGCTGCTTGAGAATGACCATCAGAAAGACTTTATAGTTCCTTTCAATGGGAACTACATGCTGAAAACTCATGGATACTTGAGGCAGAGACCAAGACCATACATCTGCAGAATGTAAGAGTCTTCTAGCCCACCTGGAAGATCATGTGACTGGCAGTGAGGTCACAGGCCAGTTGCCTCTCAACAGTGAGTGTTGCGCTGGATAAAATCTAGCAAATGTACAAATATTCAAGATGGAAAGCATCAAGTTTTGGATTTTGGTCAGTTATTTTAAAACAACCATTTTGCACATCAAGAAGTAAATGTATGCTTAATTGATAGAGTATGTACAGTATGTATCTTAAAACCTGCTTTTTGTCTTTGCAATGTTGTATGGCTGCACAAAGTCTACAGATAAGGGGGAGAAAACACTGACAAGGGTGGTTTACAGTTTTACACATATTGTGTAAAACAGAGATGTAACTATTATTCAGATGTTGTGTATATATTGTTTAATTGTGTAAGTAAATGGTTCAGTTACTGCATGAGTTTGTGTCATTTCTGGGTATTTTTGTTAAAGAAAGCAACATAATTTCTTACATATCTTCTATCCACTTAATGGGACAGGATCCAATTCACTTTAGTGTGTGTGTTTATATAGCAGTTGTATTTATTTCACGTTTATTTCAGTCTAGCTGCAGACGCTCTCACGCGTGTTCTCTTAGACTAGCGCATGCGCGCTGCAGGCGTACACAGTTGTGAGAAAACGGAATTAGGAGGACGCGTGACATTTTACACGCAAACGTGTAAAGTCATTATTTGCCGACATTGAGCGACTTTCCAAGCAGGTATTACCCGATTAAAACAAATTAACACTGTATATCTGCAGCGAGACCTTTTTCCAAACTCGCCGTATCCAAAGATACACGACATCTGTATTGTATGAATGAGATTAACGTAGTCAATATTACATATATAACAGAAATAAATAAAGTGCAGAATTCCTTAAACACTTTCTATTCATTTAACTTCGATATTTAAACAGTGTCATGTTTACATTATTAGTGCTAATTAGAAATGTGCACATATTTCTCATGAACATGTCAAACATAAGGAATTCTACCCATATTATCAATGTGTGATGACACGCAGACTGACACGAGGGACTTTGAGGGTCTCTCACACACACGCACACACACACACACACACACTGATGTGTTTGTGTGGAAACGCTCCGCTGCTTCCTGATGACTGTATGCACGGGGACCTTCTGTTCGTGCCGCAACATTTCCGGAACGTTTGACAGTTTGTGATGGTCAGCGCGGCGCGCACACGCGTCCAGACATGAGTTTATTCTTACGGCTTTTATTTCTGGCGGCTGTGTGGCGGCGGTCGGATACGAAGGTAAGACGCGAGTTTTACACGCAATGATTCACTCTTATAGATTTCTGACCTTCACACGTGAGTTTGATAAACAGAAGACAAGCGTAAAAGCGATTAAATGAAAAACAAAAAGGTATTGTGAGGTATTGCTGTTCACGTTCATATTCAGTTTTCATTCTGGAATTTCCAACATAGTCTGTGCTGACGGGCTGTATCTCAAATCCTACTGTGCTGCCTGCCTAGACAGTTTGGTCGAGGGGACATAAGTAATGTCAAAACCTCGTATGCTGTTTGTCAATCATAATTTTTAAGTATCTGAGTTTCCGGCAAACACTAGTGGGCTTCCTTCTGTAGACAGCATCGTGCATAAGCAAAACTTGTGCGCTTTTAACGCAGATCATTTAGATGTCTCAGGCAAATCTAACATGCTGTCCATCTACACGGCAATTCTGGGCATCATAGGCTTTTTACAACCTGGTGAGCTACAAACCTAGAGAGCATTATTAGCTTTCCAAAGCCTAGTGCTTTGCTTTCCCTGACAGCAAAACCTAGGGAGCTGCCAGGAACAGAATGTTTGAGTGTGATAGGTAGATAGCTGGTGAGGTTCTGAGACGTGTTCCTCCACTGTACTGTCATCACAGTTAATCTAGCTCTTGTTAGCTCTTGTGGTCTAGATGAGAGGGTGGGGGAGTTCACAGACACACATCAGCATACCTTACCAAAGTATCAAACCGAAAACACGCGGGGACTCAGTGGAGTATGTTAATGTTGTTTAAATGAAGCCTCTTACTGTCAGTCTGTTACTGTTTCTCTAGCCCATTTTAAATTCTTAAAAATGAGGTAACAGTGCAGGTTCCTCTTGCTGTGACATGAAGAACTTTAGAGGACAGACGACCACAGCAGCACGACTACAGCATTCAGTTGATTAGACAGACAGATTTTGACTCTTGTGCATTCAGTGAATATCAGTGAAATTTTGTCTGCGTCTCGCAGCATAGAGGAAGTTTGCTGGCCTGTATATGTGGGTCGTTTCCCAGTAACACACCTCAGCAGTTTCCTCTCAACATCTTCAGTGTTTGCCATCGCTCTGAGTGTCAGTTGTTTCAGCTGTGATGCTGTCACCTCACAGCCCCACTGATGATCTTGAGATGCACCTTTTCTTCATTTGATGAAGTTTAAAGTTTGTAAATTGACTTATTTATGTCTTTAAGTAGCAGAACACTTTATGCTGTAGTTTTTTGGAAGGAGGGGGTTCATGGTTTGTTTGTAAATGCTCATTTGTCGAGACATCACATGAATCATAAAAGCAAAAAAAGTGAGACATGAGATTGCAACAACACTTATGCAAACAGTCTTTTACTCTTGACCGCTGCAAAATTCACAGCTGTTTCTGCTCGAATTCAAATTTTATAGCATGAATCTTTCTTAATCTGTCTAGGAAATACCCAGCTAATTTTACACACAAAATCAAAAGTACTTTTTGGATTGTGGCATCATATGGCATTTGTTGTACTGACAATTTAATGTTGTTTGAAAGAGAATCATCGTATTTTTATAATAACCATTACCCTTCAGAATAATTGGAATTCCCCAAAAAAATACAGCAGTTACATTGAAGTCAAGATACAGCAACAAAAAATTCCCAAATTGTTGTAAAAGTCCCTCTGCTTTTCCTCTGAAGTCTGTCTGGTTTCCCACGAGTTGTCCCACTCACATGCAACTCTCTCACTCATTTGCATATTATTATTCAGCTGGTTAACAGATGTTTCCCTCTTTAGTAGTTTCTGTTTTTAAACCTAATTTATTCCTCACCTGTTTACATTCTTTGTAATTTCGAATTGAAAATAATCTGCATTGTAGTTACAGCAAACTAACGTTTCTAAATGTTTTCAATGACATTTAAACTGCCCATCTGTGGTCCAAAATGATTTAGGAGAATTACTGTCTATAACAATGGTTCTCAACATTTCGGCAGCAGGTCCTCTTGTTTAAGGTGAATCCCTCTCAAAAGAAAACTCATAATAAAAACATTGTCAAACTTCTATGGCTGGGGCCACGGCCCCCATATGTCTACCCCACAAGAGCCCTTTGATGTCACATCTTTAGTCTCTATGTGACTTTGAGAACAGACTCTTTTGGTTAGAAGAGCATTAGAACACAGACACACTTTATCTCATAATATTTGGCACTTGTCATTAGTCTTGACCTACTTTGTCTATTTCAAAGCAGTCTACACTGGTTTCACCTCATGAAGAAGTGACTTCTATGCGGTTCATTATCTCACTGCAGAGGTTAGAAGACTGTATTATACAGTGTGAGTGTCACTTTAAATGAGAGCTGTTTTCATAGTTATGTTGAAAAAACAGAGAAGTTCATGGGTTTGATTACCAGGGGACACACAGACCAATAAAGATTTGACTTGAAATCACTTGAATTCACTGTAAATGTTGCATGCAGTGTGTCTGTCATGTGACTGTCATGTGTCTGTCATGTGACTGTCATGTGACTGTCATGTGTCATCGCGGACAGACTTTCAAAAAAGAGAAGACGTGTATGAGCTAAAACTGCATTATGTGTGGCACATCGGTCTCATGTCCTGCTAAACCACCTTTCTCTTCACAGTCGCCTCCTCCATACAGCTCTGATGGAGAATGTGTGAACAGCACGTCTGAATATTACATCAAAGAGCTGCGCGTGTGCTGCAGCAGATGCAAACCAGGTAAGACTGAATACAACTGCACGAAGAGCACAAAACATGCTGTACATTTGTCTTAACATGGAGAGGATAAGTAAATACAACCTTCTTAAGTTGTTCAATAGTACTAGTGTACTTGGAAGAACTAGCACTAAAAGGGCTGTTTTATGTTTGTATATTTATTGTAGGAACTCGCCTGGAAACAAGGTGCACGAGTGATCGAGACACTGTCTGCTTGCCTTGTCCTGCTGGACAGCAGTCAGAGAAAATGAACCATCATTCCAACTGCTTCTCCTGTCAGAAGTGTTTAGCCAGTAAGACAGTAACACACACATCACTGTGTGACTCAGTCTGGATTTAGACTGATCATACAATGAAACAAGCATCTTACACGCATCCTACACGTCTTGCAGCGAGTGATGTTGTTCCATGCAGTGCTACATCATGTCTCATGGATTACTCTAGCATTTCATAACATATTACATACACCTGTTTGTTAGGCAGAGGACTGATGTACAGCAGAAACTGCTCGGCTGATATCAACGCTGTTTGTGTATGTAAACCTGGAATGTTCTGTACTCATTCATCTATATCTGCATGTGAAAGCTGTAAAAGATACAAAACATGCAAAGCTGGTGAAGGAGTTGTTGAAAACGGTAAGTGGCATCTAGTTACAAATAATTATCTAGTTACAAAGAGCGTTTTGTGGCTTTACTGCATGTCTGTTAGCTTTGAGTACAGAAGCATCTTTAGCAGATATGCTATTTTAAATTTGACAGCATTTCTCTGTTAATGACTCATCCAGCACTAAGAGGCGTTTACAGTATATACATCAATAAAACGCTCTTCAGTATGTCCTGCCCCCCAATGGAACTCATGGATGATGACTGTGATGTAAACTCAAACTTACTGGTCCAGTCCTTCAGTGTGTCCCAATCAAACATCCTGTATTAACTGAGAATACAACACCGGAAAGACAGCTGCACTCATCTAGTCATCATTCAGTGGTTCTCTAGTGCAGATTTGTGAGTGTGTCTCAATGGAGAAGATATATTTGACATTTGTGTGTTTTGTGTGGTGTGTGTGTTTGTGAGTGTAGGAACATCTACAGCTGATGTCAGGTGTGAACCCTGTCCTGAAGGAACATTTTCAACCCACCGTAATACTGAACCCTGCAAACCACACGCACGGTGAGATACACACAAACACACACACACCACACACACACACGGTGAGATACACACAAACACACACCACATACACACACACACACAGAGTGACAAATGGACTGCACACACACTAGTTTGTTCACTACACGCACACAAACCTGTAACTTGTCTTTTTCATGTTAGATGTGAAGGTGGTTCAGTTTTGGTTCCTGGAGGTTCTACAGCTGACACACAGTGTGCAGCAGCTTCAACAGCATCAACATCAGCATCTCCATCTGAAATCTCCAAGAATCCAAGAGGATCTCTTAACAATACACCGACAGCAATATACGAGAGCATCACACCCTCTCTGCCTCCATCAGGCAGTGTGACGCCTCGCACAACACAACATCTGATCTCAGTCACATCAGAGCCCGGCTCTGAGGCTGATCCCCTCACTGTCATCTACTGCACTGGTAAATATCAGCTTCATTGTCACAACACTGATCAGATGAATGAATCATCTTCTGCTGAGATGAGTTCAGATGAGTTTAGACGCAGTGTTTGCCTGCAGTGTTGCAGGTTGCATTGCTACGTCATGTGGTAAATCTTGTGAAGCAGTTGTGTGTATCAGTGAGTCACTTTTAAATCACTCTTATGAAGCACTGTTTACACCAGGACAAGGTTTGTTAGATGTTTCTCATGTCATGGTTTTCCTAAACTGTGGTTTACCCTTTAACCTTTATTGTTCTTGGTCTGTCTCTTTATCTCTCTCTCTCTCTCTGTCTCTCCAGGCATTGTTTTGCTGTTTATCCTGACAGCGACAGTGATGGTGGTGAGAACTTGTCAGTTGAGAAAGAGGAGAGGTATTCTGAGTCATTTACTTCAACAGACACCTGAGCTGTGTCAAATTAGATGATGTGGCACTTTAATGTGATTGGGCTGTTATATTGATCAGTTAAATGTGTTGTGCTTTTCATCATCATGTATCAGAATAAGATTACAGTCTGTAGCTGATGTCTCTGTAACTTCCTCCTGCAGGTTTAGTGATAGCTGGGATAGAAGACAACAACAAGGTATAAGTGTGTATATCATGTATATGTGCTGAGAAAGAAAGAACTGCATACTGCATACTACACAATACTGTTTTTAAACTATCAGACAAGGTGCTTTAAAGTAACAAACCACTACTGGATAAAGAGTGGAGCTACACTAGACTATAGAATTGAAAGTGTCAGTTTGAAAGGAAGTGTGAGGACTCATCTTCAGTGTTGCTGCTGGTTTACTGTCTCTGCAAGCTGTATGTGACAGTAAACACTGATAGCTGTTTCACACAGTTACACTACAGTGCTGTCACATGGCTTTACTATGTTGCATGCATAAATTAGCAGCCTTAACTTGAGGCAGTCCAATCAAATAATGAATCAAGAAACAGATGTTACGAATCATGGATTATTTTGCTTCTGGTCCATTTGTTTCACTGGACATGGAAGCTCAAGTTAGATTGCATTGCATTGTGGAATACAGTATGCAGTGATGATCGAACATGATTGTTAACCTGATGTCTTCCCTTTGCTTGCTCTTGTGTTCTTTCCAGGCGGAACAGAGTCCCTCAGTGAGTGTCACACATGAACATCAGTGTCTGTTACCTGGAGACAGGTGTCAGAAAGAGCCCTCCATGACTTCCTCAGACAGCCAGAGTCAGCCAGACTCATGCCACACTCACAGCAGTGGTGATGGGTTAGAACGCACCAGCCAGGCGGAGTCTCTACCAGAGCAACCTTCCATCTCCAGTCCTGTGGTTAACCTCAGCATCACAGCCACCTTCAACTGCCAGCTGAACCCGGCAACAGCTTCCTGCTCCATCCCGGTTAACCCGTCTGCTCTGGCACCTGAAACAGAAGCTCCAGTGCGTCTGTCTCAGGAGGAGGTCTGTATCTCCTGCCAGCAGGAAGACGGCAAAGAAGCCCTGCGCTCCGTTCAGGAGAACGGCGTGTTCTGATTGTGGCGTGTTCAGAAAATGTCAGAAAGTACTTCAGTGCTTCAGTGGAAAAACACATATGTATTATTGCCCTATTGTAAACTGACATTTTATTATGTTGACTAGTGGTCGACAGGCCATGTGACCACTAGTTCTTTTATAACGCTTAGCAATAACTTCCTTCAGTAATCCTCTTTGACATCTGACCAGTATATGTAATATACATTTCGTTATGAAGAAGAAATGCAGTTGTTGCAGTGAGGTATGAAGCGAGTGACACCCTGTGGTTAGTATTCTCTATACCTACACAAATGCACACACAGAGAGAGGGAGAGAGGGAGAGAGGGAGAGAGAGAGAGAGAGAGAGAGAGAAGGTGTTGTGAGATGTTCTGTCAGATCATTGAGGCATGAGTGGATTTTAAACTGATTTGAGTGGAACACAAGAGACTGTCACAGGGTTTTTGAAATATATGAAATTATATGAAGGTTTAATAGCCAGGGACAATTTAAAATAGTGGATTATAATATATGAAAAAGTTTATAATTTTTTACATTTGTATATTATTCAGTTGTATAGGATTTTTGTTGTTGTAAAATTTTGTACATACACTTGTTAAAAAAAGTTTATTTTTTAAGTTTAGTTAATTAGAGGTGATTATTATTATAATTGTTAATGCTGCAATCTGTAACATTTGGTTAAAAATAAACAAAAATGTATAATAATTTATAATAATAATAAGTTTGTCAGGTCCAATTTCGTGCGAAATGTCTGTTTGACTTGTGGTTACATCACATCTGTGTACTCCTATGTGTGGGTATCTTGTTTTAACAGCAGTTTTTAAAACAGCAGGATTTAAAATGGGCAAACAAATCCTATGGCTTACAGTATAGTAACAGAGGGACCAGAGTCATGTCTGTGGAACAGAATGTCAGTGTATACACTTGGGCTGTGATCATCTGTCTTGAGCAAACAGGCAACAATCTTGCAACCACCTGAAAGTCCTCAGCAATTGCATGGCAACGCCCTGGCAACATGAAAGCAAGTTAAGCACAGCCAGTCACCACTCACAAGCCAAAGGCCTGATTATATTTTATAAGTTATATTTTTACATTAGTTTACTTCACATAATATTTTTTTACTTTACAGATGTCTCATACTGTGATTGGCGTATTGAAGCCAAACTTACAAGCACATCTATTAATTCAGTAGTTACTGTGGTTAGACCACCAGCCAGGAAGAAGTGGCAGATTAAAGTATATTTAATGTGAGGCCGGGAGAGGAGATCACCCTCCAGCAACGGATCAATACAGGTGTTAACAGACTTCAGGAATCACAGACTCATCTTCTTAGAAGCTGATTAAATATTGATCAGGACCTTCTGATGGCTGCTGTACTCCCATCGATAGACTTGTGAGGAGCGCTTGTTTTCTGAGCACTGAGCAAAGTTAACCAGTGTGAAACCTGGTTTTCATTGCTGAATGATGACTAGTCAGATTTGTTCAGGTTTAGAACAGAGTGTGGCTGTGTGAGAATTCTTTGAAGCCGTTTATGCTAAAAATGAAGTTTGTTTATATAAACACACATATATAAATATATACATATACACTTACACAGTTTGTGAAACGTTGGGTTTGTTTCCATAGTTAATAGTAAATAGATTTTGAATCCCAGATTTTCAGTGTGGATTTAGACTTGAAGTGTGAAAAGTGTTTATTTTCTAAACATCCAGATAAACATCCAGTGGCAGTGACTCATAGCAGTAAAACGCTGTGGTTTCACAACAGCGGCGTCTGAAAAACATTACAGGAGTTTTATGACTATGAATAAGAAGAAGTCTTAGGTGGAACCCAGTTTGTGGGAAATGGTTTGTTTGCTCTTGCAAACATTCAGTCTGTGACAGGAAATCCTGAGATCAATGGTCAAAGATATGGAAGTTACACAACCTACCGACTAACCTAAAAGCATTGCCATCTCACCAGTGCAATGACTGCAGGTGATGAATGAATTCTGATAGTATATTACTGCACGGTTTCATCATGAATGCACTGTGTGTGTTTTCAACTGAAAATTAGATTGTTCTGCAACTGGAAGATGAAACTTGAATATACAACAACCATAAACCACAGACACACTTTAACACTACTGAGCTGTGACACTGATGAATGTATCTAACGAACAGTTCAGTTTGTGAATCAGCATTTTCGAGCTGTTCCTGTAAAGTGGACTCAGGTGCACAAGCTCTTTTGTTTCCCTTGGGTGTAGTGATGTAATATCTGTGACTGTAAGGTGTGAATTTCACATTCTGTTAAATGAGTTGACAAAAGTCAAACTGCACGCACCAGAATAACTCAATGCAGGGGCTGACGGTCAAAGGTCACTTTCAGAAGTGAGATGTGAGGTCAGTGCCAGGAATCATGGCTGCATGAGGAAAGGTGAACCGCAGGACTAAATACATGGGTACATGGAAGGTGCTCTGACATTAAGGACAAAATTGCTGTTACACATTCAACATGTTACGCATCAGATAGTTGACAGCAACATAATCAAGAAATATTTCCAAGGCTCTGCAAACCAGCACAATGTAACAGTGTGATACAAGCAATCACAATAGAGGAACACTGTTCTCCTGAACTCAGTGCAGATCAGTTGCTGTAGACATAATGTAAATATATATCACAAACATACATGGGTTACCATATCTGACAAATATGTAACTTTTAACATTGTATTTTCTTGCATTGAAAAAAACTATTAACCAGTAAATTTCCTTTATTTCTCAGTAAAACTATTGAGATATCTCTAAAAAATAAGTTTACTTGACACAGCCTTCATGCAATAAACTATAAAAATGTATTCATAGAATTGCATTTAAGTGAATTTTACAAAGAAATGCTGTATTACACATCTAAATCGAAAGGTCAAAAGTTATATTTTGCCAAAAAAAAGCCTTTAAGCAGCATGTTTTGCATTGTGGGATTGAATTTAAAACATGCTCATAACAATGAAATATTTTTTAACCCGTTTCTCTTTACTGTTTGTTTGTAAATATCTAATCTGTTATCGAGAATTCTCAATCGTATTAAATGTTATTAATAAAACACTTTAAAAACCATTGAGTGTACGAAGTCCTGTACAGTTTGAGAAAGAAAAAATATAAAATATATATCAAGAGAACAGAAAAATTCTCATAATTGTCACAAATAATTCTATGCAAAATGATTTTGTTGGGGAATAATAATTTTTGGGTTAAAGCATGACAAACACGTCTTCATATCAAGGTAACCACAACTAATATCAAAGATGTTTTGATATGTATTTTATGTCCCATATTTTTTGAAACAATGACTTCAGAAACATGATGCCCGTGTCAACTCGCAATCCTCGCCAGCAGAGTGCGAGCGATCACTCCCACATCATCACACTCATTTCTGCCCATGATGAGGAAACCGCGGGGGGATGATCCTTCATCCTGAGGACGAATCCTTTGCGTGTCATTCTCAGTCCATTCCAAATTACATCACACATATACAGTATAAATGTAATTAATATAACGTAAGGAGTAATGTAAGGAGTTTACAGGGTCCAGGCAGAGTCTGTGTTATCTGTCATATCTGTGTTGTCCCCCGTGACAGTGCGCGGTTGGTTCGCTCCGTTGCTGTGAGTCTGTGGCCGGAGCCGCGCGCGCTGGGATTTTGAGGAGCTGCGCGAGTCGTCCGTCATCTCGACTTTCAGGAATGAAAATGAATTAAACGTGTCATTAAAACACTGCTCTTATTTTACATCATGTGACAAGCGTCTGTTGACAGTCTTTAACGCGTCCGGAACGATTGAGGTAAGTGAAGTGATAATGTCAGTTTTCAGATGATCTGTTTACACATTCGGCTAGCTGGCTAATTCAGCAGCCGGTGTTGATGCAGTAAGACGATCCAAGGGAGACAGGAAACATATTTAAAAGCTGTTTTTAAAGACGAAGAAGTGCATGTCATAACTTTGGTGTGATTGTCATAGTGTATGTGTGCTTTCTGATTTAAACGGACTTCATTATTTCTGTGTAAGTCTGTGACAACTGAATGACAGTCTGTGAGTTAACCTGATTAAGGGCGTAAGGCCTTTAAATATACAGAAAATAATACATTCAGGTTATTAGACGAAAGATTCCTGCTTACACTGAAGATCTGAAAGGTCCAGTGTATGTAGTGGTAGCCTCTAGTGACTAGTCTTGAGTCAGCTGTGCAAAACAACCTGATTGAGAGAATAATTTAATTTACGAGGAAACGTAATTTTGCTTTGTTACAGAAAATAATCTTAATGTTAACCAAGATCTTGCACAGGTTCTGTTGAATTCTGTTAAAATGACAGCTTGATCAAGTTAATCTTATATCTGAAATAAGGGGATGTCCTTTAATCCGAGAGGATTTATGAATATCTCAAAACATCTGTTGTACAGTTGTCAGTTGATCCTTTATCTGCATTTACTAAATTTACAGCAAAGTACACCTCTCTGAATCTGTATGCAGTTATGAAAGTGATTATAAGGACTTACTTTTACTGTTGATCTGCTCAGTGAATAATCTGTATTAGGTCAATATGTTGCACTGTACCATAATTTACTTTCTTGGGTTTAACTTTGTTTCTGTGTCTCTGCTTCTGTTTGCAGGACACTTATCAACACAGCAGAGCAGTTTACTGGAAACAGTTCTAGAGGCTCATTGTGTGTTCTGTTACCTGCATCGAGTCCTCAGTAGATTCAAATGGCCTGCTGTCTGAAGGACGAGCTTTTGTGTTCCATTTGTCTGAGCATTTATCAAGACCCAGTCAGTTTTGGCTGTGAGCACTACTTCTGTCGTAAGTGCATCATGGAGCACTGGAGCCGACAGGAGCATCACGGGACACGAGACTGTCCAGAGTGCAGGAGAACCTTCACCGATCCTCTGCTGTCTCCAAGCCTAAAGCTCTCTAACATTGTGGAGAGGTATGCCGCCTTCCCTCTGGACGCCATCCTCAATGCCCAGAGGAACTCATACCCGTGCAAGGATCATGAAAAGGTCAAGCTCTTCTGCCTGAGTGACAAGAGTCTGGTGTGTTTCTTCTGCGATGAACCTGCTTTGCACGAACAGCACCAAGTTACGACTGTTGACGAGGCCTATGAGGAAATACAGGTGCGGTTTCTTCAGTTGTATGTGCTCTTAACATCTTTACAGTTGTATTTGTTATGAAATGCTCTTATTGTTTGCATGGACACATCGTCCTGATGTCTCAAGACATTTCAGTGTTTTCTAACAGGTTATAAAGAGCAAAGAAATAATATAAAATAAACAACCTACAAGCTACCCTCAAGAAATGTCAGTTCTCAGGCTAAGTTGTAAATTTAAGAGATCTGTTCCAGAAACATGTTTTGTTTTGCTGGTTGAAAGTCTCTACACATCCTGATAGCTAAAACACAAAGTAAATCACTAAGTAAAGTCCAGATCACTAAGTAAAGTGGCTTAAATACAAATGTACAGATGATGTCATCAGTGTGTTTTTGGAGGAGGCGTGGCTTTGGAGAGCTCTGGTTCATATTGTGATGGAGGGTTTGAATGTTAAGAATGCAGAATGTAAAGAGCTGCTTGTTGCTGTCATCATGGGGAGGGTTTGTGATTCACAACACAAGGTGTCCAAGCCCATCTCATACTTCCCACAGAGAGACAGTGATGAGTTATTGTCCCTCAATCGCAGAGAACAATGTTTGTCTTTTGTATTCAGTTAACAGAGGGATAGATCTTCAGAGCATTTTAATAAATGCAGAATAGCTTTTTTCTCGTTGTTGTTTGGAGATGAAAGTAAAAGCATTGCGGCTCTTGTTCATTTAGCAGTTTAGTTATTTTGGAGTGTTTCTTATATTGTGATTTTTGCAGTGTGATGTTCAAAAGAAAAATAAGTGCTTGGTAATACGTATTTGAAATGTCAGAGCAGGTTTATTTTTTTATGTCTTTGTGATTTTTATGTATTTATTGGCATTTGAAATCTGGGCAGTAATTGAATTCATCCAGTAATTGAATTCATCCAGTGTTTCTGTGGAGATATTAATTGAATAACTTAGGATAGACATTATTTAGGATGTAGGAAGTGTATTTGAAAATATAAATATTTGAAAAACATTATTTTGTAGATCAGATGTTTGGTTAATTCTATGATTAAGGGGCTCTCAGTGGTTTATAATACTTGTCTTGAATGTTTTCTTTGTCATTTATTTCATAGTACTGTTTTTATTTACAGTACTGCTGCTGTATGTCAGCTGGCTGTATGAGTAGCTGAATGTTGTATGGGGGGTGTAAGTCAACATTTATGTCGCACATTTCTGTAGGTTTTCTTGTGAGATCTGTAGTGTTCACACAAGCCTGTCTGTCAGTGTTCATGTCATATTTGTTCAAGACTGTCTGATTTTGTTTCTTAATTTTAAAGAGTTTTATTTGAAGTGTGCAGCTGATCTTGTAAGCGGGATGTTCAGAGCTGGTTTCTGTGTATGTTGTGGTTTCATTAAGGTCTGCTCATTGTGTTCTCTTTCTTAACTCCAGAATTGTCTGTAATTTTAGTGTGCACTCAAAACTGCACGTCCTAGTTATCTGAACACAAAACCTGTTTTAACTGCTGTACAGTTATTCATGAAATAAATCTGAATCAGCTCGTGATAGAGATATGAAGTATATTTAATGTTCTGTCATGGATCACTGCAGCTGATTGTGTGGCTGTTGTCTGACAAGCACAGATCTGCTCGTATCTCAACAGACACTTCAGCTTCATCTAACACCTGATATCAGACACAGAGGCGACTGATGATGATGCTCGAGTCTAGTGTCATATCACAGTCTTATCTGTATGACTCTTGTGTTGTCTGAAGATACTTGAGAAACAGACAGGAAACATGGATGACATGGAATCCATGAAGACAAGTAAGCTCAAGTAAAATTTTGAATTAAACGGATGTTTGATATAAATTAACTTCCTTGATCTTGAAGCAAAAAAAATGATTAGGAGAATATTTATTAAACAGCACACAACTTTTAAACTCTGCAGTGTTACAGAAGGGTGAAACTCCTCCGAAATTGTTCAGGAATTAATTGAAGCAACTTGCTGCAGTTGTAAGACAATTAGCGTCTTTAGAGGGCAGATTAATGGAGCGCTTGATTCTTTTGAGACACACACATCTCCTCCTCAACACTTTAGTCTCTGATGACCAGTGTGTTCCTTACACACACACTTTCCTGCAGTTTCACACAACACAGAGAAAATTACTGCGCAGCTCTTTTGGCTAAATGAGGTAAAGCGTTGAATCGATCGGAGCACTGGTGTGGGTTTATATAAAGTGTAATAACATGCAGATCAATAAAGCTCTCCATACAGTTTATTCAATAAACACTGACATGAGAGAAGCTTTCTGTGGCTTACAGAGGAAAAAATGTAGTCATTTATTAACCTGTAATGATAAAGCTTTGTATACATTGAGAACAAGTTTAATTCAAACAGTACCACAGTTGTCTGATCCAGTTAATCATGTTCACTGTGTAATGTTATGTGTAATTGATTGATTATTGTAAAAAAGCATTTTCAAGTGAGCACAGATTGACTGTGTGTGCTCTTGTGTACATATGTACACTGTTTACTGCAGTACACTCATGTTTTTAACACTTTTGTTATCTGTCTAGTCTCTTTGTTTTTTCTGCTTTCTTGCTTTTTGTGTTTTCTCACACACTTGTGATTTTGTTGCGTCTCATCTCTTTTACTCCCTTTGGTTTTTATTACACTTCATCGGTCTCTCACTCTCTGTCTCTCACTCTCTGTCTCTCACTGTTTTCACTCTTGTCGTTTCATTCATGCCTGTCTGTGGTGTTGTAATGACACCTGTGTATTAGTGGGGATTGAATGGAGGCTGTGCGGGTGTCAGTCAGCTCCACACGAGATGGGGAGCTGTGCTTTAGAAGGAATGATAGAGTAACTTCACTGCTTCTCATGTTGTGATGCTAGTTTGCATCTATTCACAAAGTTGCATCTCTCATTGCGCAGTAACAAATGAAAGAGGCCGAGAGGGACTGCGATTTGCAAAACGGTATAAATATATAAATAAGGTCATATAATTTTCATTTTGTAAAATGTTTTAATGTAATTTTAGTTTATTTTACAGACTTGAAGTATTATTGTCTAAAAATCACATTATTAAGCGAGTTATCATATATCTAATATATACTAATTGGCTCTTCAGCACTATCGGAATCGTTAGGATTCACTGATCTTCTCTCAGTTTACCTGCCTGTGAGGTTTACAGGTATTCTGATACAGGCAGCTGTAATTGAAGCTGTTTTCAGTTGCTCAGTTTGCTCTTGTTGAGTAATAAAACACATGTTGACTGTCTCTGCAGGGCTGTGCGACACTCTGTGATTTAGATTTTGCCTGTTGCAGTCTGCAGTGGCCTGCAGTGGCTGTTTATATAATCTCCTTTAACTTCGCATCTCTCACCCTTTGACCTGTCAGAGTTGTGGGATGCAGCTGCATCTGCTGGGTGTTTGCTTATATATTTGCACTCTGTCTGATCTTCTCCCTCCCAGGTGCATGTGTTATGTTGCTAATGCATTGGAGCATCCAGCAGTGCTGTAGCGGTGTGTGTTCATGTAGACACTAAAGAAGACAGGAATGGATCTGTTGTTCTGATGTTTGCTGCAGGGACAGTGGGATTTGACTTCAGACTAATGCACTCGTAGTGCTGAGGGGCCGAGGCCTTCCATGTGTTCTGCAGACCGTCAGCACAAACATGCTTTTCTTGTGTGCTGTGTATTCTCATAACTTTGATATTATCAGTCCTAACTGTTTTACAGTTAGATGGCATAATCATTGTGTTTTCATTGTGTTTGTGTTTCCTTTGTCAAGGAAAACTCTGAATGTTTACAAAGCCTTGAAGTATGTGTGTATATATATATGTGTGTGTGTGTGTGTGTGTGTGTGTGTGTGTGTGTGTGTGTGTGTGTGTGTGTGTGTGTGTGTGTGTTTTAACGCTCGTAAAGGAGTTACATTTAGATCCTGTAATAAAGTTTATGGTGTATGTTGTAAATGTTAATTTATCATGCTCATAGCTGCTAGATTGTATTTGTTTAATTTGTTGCCCTCTGGATGGGTCAGAAACTGAGCTCACAGGAAAGAGCAGATTCTGCAGAAACTAAATCTAATTGCATGTGTGGGATGAAAACAGTTTGGACTCAACGCCTGACATGAACCCCGGCGAGTTCTGTTCTGTTTCACACGGTGTGTGTGTGTACCAGCAGCTTCAAGAACTCTTGTGACCGTCTCCACAACCATCTCGTTTCCTCACTCTTTTATCCCTCTTTACTGTAGAGAGATGTCAGCTCTTTTAGCCACTGAGAGTTTCAGACGCTCTGAGATTATTATTAAGGCATGTAATTTCTCTCAGGTGCGCTAACAAACATCGCAGTGCAGCGGGTGGTTGCAGGGAGATGTCGTGTTCATGCAGAATCACAGCCGCAGGGAACAGTCATAATGCATTAGATGCATTACGGCCTCTATATGCTTGACAGAATACACAGTGACAAAGCATGCAGCTAACATTCTCTCATGCATGCGTCTGTTACTGCGAGAGCGTGACTCCATGCAGCGCCCATCGCTGAACGAGCTTGGACTGGTTCTGGTTCTTTATTGGAGAACCTTATTCCAGGCAGGAGGGATTTGTGAGAAGTCAAGAAAAGGCATTTTGCATTATGATCGTTTATTCTGAAGATTTAAATTCTGACATAATTTGCTCACCATTTTACATGACATCCCTTGTCATGTCATCTTCTTAATTTAATTTAGTGTTTATATTATTTTATGTTGTTTATGTACAACATTTCCTGTGTATTGTCTTACACAAATGCATAATTGACCCAGAATTCCTCTTAAAACATTTTTAAAGAATTCTCAATACTGCTGTTGCTTTTATCATTTTACTACTGATTCACTGTCACACTTCTGACATATCATTTTCCTGGTTTGTCAGTATTTTTGTTAGCTGTTTTTGTAAAAATAATGAATGGCACTTTAATGCACGATTATCCTCACACTCAATATTGTGTTTAAAGCTATTAACTGTAAATCAAATTGTTGCAGATGTTTAGCTAGATGCAGCCTGATGCTCATACAGGTTTGTGCTTTTGTTACTAATGGATTGAGTGTTCGTGTAGAAGCCGGTCTCGCTGTCTGTGAGAATTAAATATGAGCCAAATTGATTTTACATTGAGCTGTTTGTGAACTACCATCATTCTTTTGATGACAGTCAGACACAAACCTTTTTCTGTACCTCCCCGCATTAAATTAGGGAATTAGCTCAGATTACTGACCATTGTTCTGTGGCCAGCAGTGGGCTAGGATGTAATCTGCTGTAATTTCTGTCTGTGATTGGCTCTAAATGAGTCTATTAAACGGCTTGTTGACAGGAATGTGTCATTGTCTTACATTGACAGCAGGAGTCTGTCAGGCAGATGGGTTACAGAATAAAGTGATGTCTGTTGCCCTCAGTTTAGGACCTTTGCTCTGTTGTTGGGATTAAGTGTTCTGGGCTGTAGGGATGTTAAATTAGCCTGACCGCCAGCAGTGAGCTACAGGCTGTGATCACGTCTCTGTGTTTTATCTGTTCAGCTGCCCCCTTCTCCATTCTGCACTGCGCTTTGTCATCCAGTTACTCCGTCAGGGGCCCAAAGCTTCAGATAGATGTGATTTGTTCAGTATAAATCATGTGTCCGCCGGGTAAACAAACCCGAGATTGTTTTTGAAAACGACATCACACCTTGTGCTTTTCAGGAATGTTTTTAGTGCTGGGAATCAGCAGGGACCGACTGTATGATGCAAAAACACTGTGATTCTGTGTGCTGTATAGAGAGTGTTTTCTGCCCTAATTAAATCAAGTCTAGTTGTTATTGTAGTTCAGATGTCAGAATTAACTCACACTCATCTGTTCAGTCTCTTGAACTCAAGGGTGTTTGTTGTGATGTAAGGAAAACCTTTGAACATGTTCTCTGTTTAACACTAGATGTGAAGGAGATGAAGTCTTCTCTACTGCACACAGCTCTGTTTTCTGCTTCTGTTCTTGTTGTTTCACTGTGGAATGGAATTACAGATTACAGAACTGTGGCTGTTTTGGATGTTAGCACTGAATGATGCTAACGTTAATGGCTCTTAAAGGTACAGTGTGTCATTTCATTTTCATCTTCATCATTGTGTGGTTGACTTTCTGAACAGTATAAACAGTTTCTCTTTTTTAAAACACAGACCTGTTTAAGCATGTCAACGCGTCAGCTTACTTCTTGACGGGTGAGCTTAACCCGGTCACAGGTAACTTTGGTAACATTAGTTTTTTATGACATATGGTTTTCAGCTAGATATTTTAGAAAGGGAGTAAACTGGGGGAATTGAGCAATTTTGTTTGTTGCTGCTAGTGGTGCAGAAATGACACACTTGACCATTAAGAACTGATTCAGCTTGAGTCTGGACCAGCCTGAGATACAGCTGTTACTGAGCCCTGCAGGTCACTGAACCCATTACACTTGTTCTCTCTCAGTGATTCCGGAAGCTGCTGGTCTGTTTTGACATGTCTGTTTCAGTGCTGTTGGGTTCTGATCAATCACCCAACACTTACATATAGTGAAGCAGCTGCTGAATGCAGCCGTCTATCCCTGAAGGATCGAGGAATCCACCTGCAGACGGTCTCAATGCTCTGCTAAGCTGAATCTACACAGTATCCACACAGATTTGTTTTGACTGTCTGTATGAAGGCCTTCATCTGATGGCTTTGGTACAGTGCCAGATGTGCTACTTTTTGTATTGACTGTTAATAGACAGTAAGTGACACCCTGTGCAGGAAACAAACCACCTCAAGACGACTGCTCAAGTTTGACGTTATACAGAACTGTGTGTAGAGTTTATATAATATTATTATGTTACTATTCATAATTCCTTCTATCTATATAAAATAAATCTGATAATGTCACAATGTGAAATACAGTAACTGGTTATATAACCACTGTGTTTGCACAGCTTCGTTTGAAATAAACTGCTGAGTATCAGGATTATTCAATCCCAAGAAGCAATGTTTTTAAGACAACATGCTTATTTGTTGGGTGCTGTCATAATCTCCTCAGTAAAGGATATTTTTAGTTTCATTTTAACGTTAGCTTGTTGTTTAAATCAAATGTAACTTCCATTTAACCAATGAGACAAGTGAGGTGGAGATGACCCCTCCCCCAGCTCTCCTGTACTTCCTGTCTGTGTGGAGTGTCAGATGCATGTGTTGCAAAAAACGCGCTTGTTTGAGCTGCTGCGCTGCATGATCTGATATTAAGTGTAGAATGTGTTTGACAGCGTGTCAGTCAGAGTTGGTGTTGATGAGGCGTGCTGAGCAGCAGCGCTTGATACAAAGCTAAATGTTTACATCAGATTGTGTTTTCTCATTGCATTTAATGCTTGTATCCAAAGTGACTTACAGTCACTTACATTCGACTTATAACAGTTTATCAAAAAATAAAAAGTTGATTTTGTTCCACAGAAGTAATGCATTTATTTAGCTGTTCTGACAGCTTACTGGCCCATATAAGCTGTGTAAACGCTGAATCTGTGTTTGATGAAAAAAGTGCTTTCATCAAAGTGTGTAAGTGATGTGTCAGTGCCTGATTCTTTGTGTTATTTGTTGCTGTCTGTGCAGCAGGTTTGAACTTTTTGGAGCTCTTTGTTATTTTCTCGTTCAAAAAGACCATCGTGGCTCCAACAAGTCCTCTTGGCAGCTTCCAGCAGAAGCAGCAGGCAGTACATGCAGTGGCTGCCAAGACCAGAATTCTCTCTAATGTGACAAATCAACAAAACTCTCCTCTTGCCCTCCATGTTTACACCCTTTTCTTAATGGATCAGTCAGGCCCTGCTCTGTGCTTCACTGCATGCAGGCACATCTCTGAAAAGTGTTTAGTTTGTCATGCTTTAGGAGGAGTTTGTTGTAGCTGGATGGAGACACCGTGTTTAAATTCAGAATTCTCTCGGTCACATTTACATTGGACTGTTCACTGGTAGAGCTGACTGTTCATTTGAATTGAACTTGTCCTATTCTTCCGAGCTGGCTTTCACAGCCTCATCCACTCTCAATGATCATGACAAGAAAATGGAAGTGGACAAATGTTCACTCGTAACCAGAAGGGGAATGTAGGATAGATATAAAACCACAGACACGCAGGGGAAGACAACACTGACAGCTTGCTAAATGTTTTATAATTATGTCTTATGAAGTCTTCAGATAATTCGGAAATACAGCCCTTATTATAGTGTGTATGATGTTATGGCATTTCTGAGTGGAAGCCATAATTTTGTTATTGGGTTGATAATTTAGAACACAACATCTTAAATTCACCCAATCACAGTTATCCATCAGTGAGAAACCTGCATGCATCAGTCGTCCTCTTTGAGACTGACAGGAAGGGCTAGAACAACAGGAATAAAGGTCGCTTGTTTTTGTCAGCTTGTGAGATGTTTATTATTGGCACTAAACATCCAGCACAGACTGTCTCTGGCTGTCAGTCACAAGTGATTGACACCAGCGGTAAGTCTCTGTTTGTGTCTCAAAATGGCGGTCAGGCTGTATTTGATGGCTTTGGCCGTCCTCAGACGTTTGTCTGTGCCAGAGCAGTAAAACAAACACATTTGGAACGAGTTCTTTCTTGGCAGCCGCAGATGTGACCACACAGAGCATAGTCCATATAGTGCATCAAACTCTGTCATGATACAGCAGTTGACATGGGTATGCAAATCACACACACATTCATCTCCTGTGTTCTTTAGCGTGTGAGATCTGTGATCTGTTCAGGTTATCGATTATCTGCGACTCCACTGCATCGTCATGCTACAGCAGGCTGTGTCAGTGTGTTGTGGTGAGGATCACGTGTTCAGACTGCAGGGAGCAGCTTTGCTTCCTCACCAACAGGCTGCTGCTCTGCTCATAGCAGGAGAAAAGCAGCTATAAGCATTTGTGCTGCAGTTTGAGCACATGTTCATATGTTCAACGGGAGCTCGAATGCTGTGAGATTTCTAGCTTGATTCAGCAGCTCTGTTTGTGTTTAGGCATGTAGTGGTTTTTGTCTTGTATTTCCTCGCTCTGGGTTTTTATTCAGCTTGTGTTTAATGAATAATACACAAGGGATTCATTATAGCAGTCAGAGGGTTCTGTCCAGGGGAACACAGCAGACTCTTCTCTGAGATCTCTCACTAATGGACAGCACAGCGCACAAGTACAGCTGAATCATCAATGATTGCATAAGAAAAAACAACTCCGCTTGCAAAATTATAATGTGGGTCACAGCAGCTGAATAGTTAGACAACATGTTCACTGTCTGGCAACTAGATGTAAACACTTGTACATGTGTTTAGATAAGCCCTGTTTAAAACGTGTCGTATTGATTTGAATTGTATTTATAAGGGTTTTCTCAGTGCAGAGATACACACACTTCAGACTGAATGTATTCATCTGAATGACAGGTTTAGTGGATGATCTTTATCAGCCTGAAACACTCTGACATTATCACCCAGATGACAGAAGATTTGCTGATTGTGATTAAAATTATTAATACTATTAACATTAAAACACTATTAGCATCTAATAAGAGTGACTGAAACAGTTGGTTCATTGCTATAGAAACAAGTGTCACATGTTGTTTCTAATGAAAAGAACAATCTGCTGCTTCCATAACAAGTTACAACGAGTCAAGTGGGCATGTTGTACTTTAGTGGTTATATTCTACTGCACAATGCAGGGATCATTGAATGGCAACATCTGCTGTATAACAGTGTCTTAGATTAGGGCTGTTGTAAATGTACAATGTGTTGTAATGAGTTACTGGGTTATCTTTGTGTAGAATGCGACTCATTTCAAGTCCATACTTGAGTTGTGTGTGAAAATCTCTTTAGTCGACATCACAAACAGCTCAAAGTGATGTCTAGGCAAAAAACATGTTGTGTCCCGTCAGGTGACTCATGGTGATGGCCGAATGATTCACATGTGGCTGCAGCCCTTATGATTCATGTTTGTTCTGTGTGCTTGAGTTGCTTTGATTAGGAGTGGAGATGACACGCGTGCTGTCTGCTTCAGATTTACAGCAGAGTCATAGAGGAGTACAGCTGAACTGGCCTTGTGTTGTCAGCCTGTTCATTGTGCTGAATCCTGCTGCCTTGCAGAATTATGACACCGAGGTGTACAAAGTTATGCCAAAGTGCCCTTGATAGTGTACCCTTCAGGCTCTGCACAGATGAGAACTGTGATTATTTATTACACTGTTTCCTCATGGCAACAGTACACTATTAGACTTCTGCTCGCTGTGTTTTACATCATGCAAATGAGTGTGATAGATGTTTTCTCAGTGAACTTCAACAGACTCCATGTGTCGTTCTTGAGCTCTGGGGTTGGAGGAGCAGATCTTTGAGCGTGTCTGATGCTTTTCATTATTTGCACACCCTTGATTATCTCCTTCACTCTCATCAGCTCCAGCAGTTGGAACGCATCTTTAGCTCCAGGCAAGTGCTTGTTTAATGAGTCTTTGAGAAGGTTTATGGAAAGTAGTGGAGTGGAGCTCAGCAGTAGGGTTCCTGATGTTAAAATGCTATTTCAGTTCTTCTGATTGTGAAATTGAGTTTTAGCAGTACTGCGTAAACCTTTCAGCCAACCTCCCTTGAGCTCCAGGGTCGCTCAGTGATGCTGCGTGCTTCTGTAAAACTTCATTTTTTAACAATTGTATTTAATATTCAGTAAAGTACTTCTCATAATCCTAAAGCCAAATCCACCAATTAAAGAAGATGCAGGTACAATGGAAACAGGTTTGCGAGCAGTTTGACAGAGGAGTTTTTGATGGATAATGCTGGTTAGTATGGGATGTTGTAAGATAGGAGTGTAAAAGATTTTTACATCATTATAAATCATTTACAAGATGAATGAAAATGAAGGAATCAGATGTTGTGATTCATCTCAGAGCTGTTGCTTTATTGAAGAATGGAGAAAATGAATGGGAGATGTTCTCCAGAAACCCACCACAGTTTAAACATGTGCTGTCACTGCTGAGCACCATCAAAAACTGCTGTTTATATAGAAACCATTTCCTTCAACATGTTTCTGAAACCCAGTGTTTTCAGCTCTGTTTGTTCCTAAAGAAAAATGAGTGACGCCATGGTTAGTTTTTCTCCTCTGATTGTCCTTCAGTGACCTTCATCCTGCCGTGAGGGATCCTGGGGATATGTGATGTCAGTGTCTCTCAGGCCCGCTCAGACTGCTAGAAACCTGAAGTCTCTCTGTGCTCCACACGCAGCTGAAAGCAGCACACTCAGACCGGTGTTGAGATTTGGAGAGCGGGCTCAGATAAATAACTGTGAGAATGAATCAAAGCTCTGTGCTGTAATATCACAGAGAGATTTCTGTTGAGAGTTCTCTGGATACACTTTCTGAAAGGTTGAGAGAAAACCGTAAATAAATGGCACATTAAAAATGTTTGGTGTATAATAATCCAATAACAATTTGTGCTGTACTGGAGAAGTGCACGGGCTGGCTCTGTTGCTTGTACATGACGCATTAAAGAATCTCTCATCTGTCAGGTATGCACACTGAAACCAGGGAAGGGCATTACAGCCAGTACAGACTGCATTTTTTCAAATAGCAAACTGAAAGGGTGTGATGGTTTTGAGCTTGCCCTGCATTAGAGGTTTAACAGTTCTGTGGCTCACTGTAGTGCTACAGGAAATACTGTAGTTTTTAACTGTAGCGGCTGGTTAAAGGGACAGCGTTGGTGTTGTGTGTGAGAAATAGGCGGATCCTGGCAGTGCTTATTTCATTGTGAATCTAACGTCATCATTACTTCTGCTTGTACTTCATCTTCCTGGAGCTCAGCTCACAGTGTATGGAGATATTAATGCTGAGGTCATGGCTTTCATTCCGAGGAAATGCATGAACTCATAAAATGTAGCTTAACTTGACTGTAAGTCGGTCTATATGTAGTGAGAATTATATCATAGACTGATGGAGTCATGGGACACTTTGGGACCACCTGGCAATGCCTCAAAAAATGACCCAGAATACCTTAGCAACCTCATAGGAACATCCTGGCAACCACACACAACACATAGTATTATGGCAGCAAGTATTGCATGAGTAAGCACCACTCAAGATTTATTTATAATCTCTAAAAATCTGCTTCATTACTAAAATAATAATATCTGAATGTAGGGATGTATGAGTATTATACAGATCAGCTCTGTCTGTAGTTTATTATACGAGGCTGGTGTAGCTCCTGCTCCGCCTGTGGACATGCAGACACACTCCTGTCGTCCTGAATCTGCCACGTCCACTGCTGCAGAGACCCAGTTTCCCCACCACCAGCATCCCCTGAGACATGTCTGATTTATTTCTGCCTGCAAGTCACTGTACAAAACCACCTTTCCCTGGATTGTTTCCCTGGAAGTTTCAGTCTTACTGGATTAAAGTCATGGGTGATGAGATGGAAGTATATATAATAATATATCAGCGCTGGGGAAGGTAAATAACAGTTGGACCTTCAGAATAAATGGTGTGGAAATTATAACAGTGACTCTCAAACTCATTATTGAGAATATAACTCTATTAAATAGCTCCATCATGTCTTAAACACAGAAGATAATGATCTCGTTTTAGGCAATGAAGAGTTTTGTTGCGTATCACACACAGAAGGATTTAGTGCTGTCATAGTTTTGGTGTCTTTGTTAGCAGAGCACTGCTGAATGGCTTGGCAAACCTTTCAGACTAATTACTTTGGGTTCAGAGGTTGCCAGATTGACGGGCAGTGAGTTACATTTGCTGTTGTGCTGTTTTCTTCCAGAGAGAGATGAAGGAGCAGCTGGCAACACTGCAGGACAGTGAGAAGGGACACACAGAAGCTCTGCAGTTACTGCAGAGGCAGCTCACCGAAACCAAGGTAACGGCCTGCATGCAACACTCTGAGAAATGACTGTATTGTCTGTCATAATGCCTCTTGTGCACCAGTTCTCAGAAGAGCAGAAAAAACTCTTCTGACATTGTGTGATACAGACATAAGTAAGACACACATCTTCTGGCTAGTTCTGGAGAAGGTTCTGCTGTTTCCTTTCTGTCTGTAAACAACCCCCCTCTCATTAGCACTCCGCTTCACACTAACAGTTTCAGCAGTATTCAGTGTGATGGAGATGATCAGAGGATCAGCTCCAGACTGACGGCCAGACAGATCACTGTGATGTAATACTGATGCGCATGTGTGTTTCAGCTCAGACTGGACTGTATTAAACAGAGCTGGAGTCACAGCGTGGGGACATTGAAATGCAGCTGACAAACAGCTCACACTGCTCACCGGAGCGATTACACATTCACAGCAGCTCGCTCACTCTGTCCCCTGATTATTTTCTCCCGCTCTCTCTCTCTTCAGTTGACATTGAATTTCCAGCAAATAAATTGGTTTATTGAGCAGCTCTTTAATCTCAACACCATGTTTTAATCAGAGGAGAGAGACACCACAGTGTCAGTGTTAGTGAATCTCTCTCCACCTCCTCATCTCTGTGGCTGTTTGGGATTTTTGCAGTAGAACAGTGAACGTCAGGTGCATCTTATTTGATGTTAGTTAGTAGCAGTGGACAAATAAGAAGGAGCTTTTTTACATGTTATGCTGTTAGGTTGAAATGTAATGTATACATGTACATTTTTTGTAGGTGCTGTAATTGTTCAGTTTAGTTTTTTCGCTGTGTTTTACTTCACTCCCAGTCCTGTGGTGTGTTTTTTTTAAGGACATCACACCATGTAGCCCCTCCATGTAATATGAGGCATATAAACTGATAAACACTGCATCATAATTGAGAGAGTCATCATTGAAGTGTAACATGTCTGTTTCATGTCTGCAGTGTGGTCTAGAAGACATCTCCTGATCTGGACTTAAATTCAATTAAACTGGACTTGTGTTTGGGTGATTACATGATTACATGTTTGTCTAGAAAGCTGATTATGGGTTGAGTGTCTGTCAGTTCGTGTCCTGGCTGCATCATTTTTCTGCGGTAAATGTAGATGTTGCCTTTGAGCAGCCGGTCTTCTTCTGTCTGATGTTATTGACACACACTGAGAGCCAGACACTTGACATTGACATTCAGAGGCATGGATGCAATCCAGAGCCTCCAGCAGAGATAAGAGACAGACAGAGAGCTGTCACAGCACAAGCAGATTTATAGTCACTGAATCCAGCACCACAGCAGAGTTCAACCCCATACAGCCTGGTGGATTCCATAGTGTGTTATAACACTGATCTTGATTAGTCCTTTTGCTTATTCTATGGCTAATTATTTATTCATCTGTAAGTATTACCTTTGACTTGATGAGTGTGCTGTTTCTCACTGCTGATTCCTGACACCCGTTGCTGTTAGTATGCTGTAGATTTAGGCCAGTGTTGGGTCTGTAGGCAGGCCCTCTCATCTGAAGTACTGATGTCTGACCTCGAGGTCAGGAGAGATGTGTCTGATTAGCAGATGTTATAGAGACGTGTTTACAGGCTTTAAATAGACTCCAGCCCAGACACACGGCCCATGGGGACAGCAGTTTCAAGAGACCAACATCACTTTAGTGTCGCTAATTCACCAAAATCCATCAGTGGCTCAGCCTGTGCAGATGACAACCTTCTGCAAAGAGGCGCGATCTTAATACAATTTCATCTTTCCAGTGGCAAGAAAATTGTGTTTCCATTAAGAGTGTCAAAAGTAAAACGAGGCTTTACTTGATTTGTTAATAACAGCACTCTGACAACTAAGCCGGTTTCAGGCGGTCATCAGTCTCTTGTTTGTTTGGATGGACGTGAGTGAAGCAGCTTCTCCTCGACATCAGTCTGACCTTCACATCTCTGATCTCTGATCTGTATCTGATGTGTGTTACACTGTAACGAGACCATCAGTTTCTTGAGTAACATCTCATCTCTCTTTGACTTCTTTCCGGTCATTGCACAGTTTTGTTTGCTGCTTTCACAATACTTCTCCACTGCTCCATCTGCCCATCTGCATGTGTGATCATGTCCTTCTTATGGAGCCCCTCCCTCCCCAAACTGTGAGGGAGGGGCAACCTGACGCCATTTCCAATCCTTAGAACAGTCATCAGCAATCCTGCCTCTCCAGTGTTGTGTTGTGTTGAGTTGAGGAGGTTCCTCAACATTTGTTGTGTTGAGGAGGTTCCACTTCATCTGAACCCCACAGATTACACAGTTTACACCTTTAATGCATTTTTCAATCACAAAGAAAAAATCTTGGGTTATTTTCTATATTTACACAAGAATGCAAGACATTGTTATGCATTTTGAAATGATCACAAATAGAAAAATACATTGACTAAAGATTGTTTTGAATGTAGCATGAATTTTTAAAGGTTTAAAATGTAAAGATATGGCCACTGTAGTTAACATCATGCATGAAAGGGTTCATATAGAGATGTTGAGCACAAGTGTTTTACTTGGAAACATTATGACGTGCAGACTGTGTCATCTACTAGAATCAAGTGACAGCTGTGAATGTGTATTTTGAAGATGCTGCTCAACTGAATGAAGCTGTGATTAATTTGATGTTTGGTCTAGCAAGTCTGGCCGGCAAGACTTAAGTACTTTCTAAAAATCATCTTTCCTTTCTACTTCACAGTCGTCAGCAAAGAGTCTTCGTGCCACGATCGCTGAGGCGTTCGAGCAGCTGCATCGATTCCTGCGAGAGCGGCAGAAGAGCATGCTTGAGGAGCTGGAGGCAGACACGGCCCGCACGCTCTCTGACATCGAGCACAAGATCCAGCGCTACAGCCAACAGCTCCGAGATGTCAAAGAAGGAATCCAGATCCTCCAGGAGAGACTCAGCGAGACAAGCCATCACGAGTTCCTGGAGGGAGTAGCCCTCACCTCTGACAGGTACTGAGGTGACCGTGTGTCTCAGAGAGGGGGGGAGGAGCATAGATTGAGATTTTCTGGTCTAAAAATATTTTCTTCTTTTCTGTAACTGCTGGTCAGGGAGCAAGTCATTCGTGGAAGGTATTGCTGGTGGAAGCTAACAAGGCAAGTCAGGTTATTTGGCTTATCTAGCAGTGTGTCAGTGTGTGACATTTTTCAGCATATGACAGACGGCAGTGTCAGAACAGTAAGGTTTAGGAGTGCTGGACAGACACTAGGCAGAAGTTAGTTAGGCACCCGACAGATTACCCCAGCATAATTATTGTAAATATTTGAAGTTTAGCCTAAGCCATCAGTCTGCAAAGCACTGGATCTGAACTGTGTTTCTGAATGGACGTCACCACAGTTCATTTGGGATTTTGGGAAGATGAGAGAGGATTGGAGTAGTGAAGAACAAAGACCATATGGGTTGTGAATAGAGTGATTAATGTCAGGGTTGAACTAATGAAAGTGATCCGTGGTGCTGCCAGATTCACCTCGAAAATTTGAGCTGTTTGACTTTGCAGGGGCGACACTGTAGAAATCACAGTGAGTCCAAAACGAGTGTGTGGAGATGGATTCTGCTCTGTGAGGAGGAGGTTGACTGGGGTTTCGTGGGGAGCCAATGTTGAATTTAAATAATGCAGTTGTTGTATTGTGTGTCCACAGAATCAAAGGAAAGATCCATGAAACAAACCTCACATATGAAGACTTCCCAACATCCAAATACATGGGGCCGCTGCAGTACACCATCTGGAAATCCTTGTATCAGGATATCTCACCAGGTAATCACTCAAGTTACCCTGCAGAAGATGAGAAAAAAACTGATAGAAAGCACTTTCCACATTTCCTTCAGGTGTACAAGAGTTTTTGTTCTCGTCTTTGTGTTTGTAGTAATTAGTAGTTTTCAAAAACATTAGTGAATGTAATGAATGCGGATGCCGTCCACATACACATGCCCTACACATTTGATTGAGCCCCGCACGAGCAGCAGTGAACAGCAATAATGGCCATCTCCATCTGTACTCCGTCTGCAGTAACCACCTGAGGCAGAGCGTTATTTAAAATAAGACAGCGGGGAGTATGACGCGCTCTTAATCAGTTCTACAGTTTACCAGCGTCCTTTACACAGAAATAGAAATAAGCAGCATCTCCACAGAGTGTCAGATAACAAGACTGCAGGCCACAGAGCTGCAGAGCTGTTCCTCTGTTCTGTTATGAAGCTCTGGAGTTAGTTCCTATATCTGTCATCTGAGCATCATTACTTCTGTTGATTGGTTCCTGTTGTATGTAATTATGTGAGATAGAGAGAGGGAGAGACAGATGAAAATAAAGGCGACAGAGGTTAAATTATTTATAGGTTACCTGAAGCACAAACAGCCAGTGTCAAAGAGGGGAAATGTTGACATCTTATCCTCTGCATGGCTCAGGTTCTGACTCAGGGGTTTAAAATAGCAGCGAGGAAAGTATTTTGCAAATTTCTCTTGACAGGTCTGCCTATCTATAGAGCATGAGAGGACAAGGCAACATTGTTTTACTGTTAATATACCATAATAACTCAGAACAGAGAGAGAAACTGAGGCGAAGAGGCTTTAGCTTAATAACAAGCCTTTAAATTCACATGATGGAAGCTTCCAGCAGTGTGTGTAATGTAATACAATGCACAGCGTTCCTGATGAATGATTAATTAATGATTCCTTCAGGTTAGCATTAGCATTTCATGTGGAAGTTCCTCTGCTTCATTTTCTCCTCCTCGGGTTCTGCAGTGATGCTGCAGTTAAATATAGCTAATGTGATGTGTTTCACTGTCCAGGACCGAGTTAGCTGGACTGTGTGCTCTGTGTTTATAGTTTTTTCCTGTACAAAACAGCAGGAATGTGTAATGGTTCACATGAAGAACTTGTTCTCTGTCGAGAGTTTGTCTGTGCTCTGCTCTGAGTCTGTTCTGTTGGCACTGTTGCAGGCTGGCATCATAATGGGCGCTGCAGATTGTGCTGTTGGTGTTTCCAGCAGCAGTTGATGGATGTTGGTTTGTTTATCTTTTTTGGCTTAACACTGCTCCACAGCATTAAAACAGAATGAGCAGAACTCCACAGACCTGAGATCTGTTTGGCCTATAGGCCTGGACTTAAAATACCTCTTAAAGGGCTAGTACACAAAAATAAAAACTCATTTATTCAACTTATGGTCTTCCAGAGCTTTATGACTTTCTTGTGTGGAACAAATGAAGGATTATGGTTAAGGGGTTTTCTCACACAATGAAAGTGAGTGTGGATGAATCAATGATATGAACTTGCTTAATGAAACAATACATATGTGGAAGAAAACTATGAATATTTTGAGCTTATGATCAATGATCAGTACATTATGTACCAGTGTATACAAACAGATCGGAGTGCTGAGTTTAAATACGGCAGCATGTTGATAACTTAAAATGTCATTGGTTCTTGCATGTCTTGTGATGAAACTCGTATATGACAGTTAATCACAAGACACGCGAGAACCAATAAGATTAACTCAGTAATGCAGTGTTTAAACAGAGTTTAATGGATCAATTGATGTTCTATGGCTGTTGTATTTCAGTGCCTGCTGCTTTAACCATGGACCCCATCACTGCTCATCAGAGACTGATACTGTCAGACGACTGCACCATAGTCGCATATGGAAACCTGCATCCGCAGCCACTGCAGGATTCTCCGCGCCGCTTTGATGTTGAGGTGTCCGTGCTGGGAGCTGAGGGCTTCTCTGGAGGCGTCCACTACTGGGAGGTCATGGTGTCTGAGAAAACCCAGTGGATGATCGGCGTGGCCAACGAGACGGTCAACCGCAAAGGAAACATTCAAATCCAGCCCAGCCGAGGTTTCTACTGCATCGTAATGCACGACGGGAACCAGTACAGTGCCTGCACAGAGCCCTGGACCCGCCTCAACGTGAAGAGCAAGCTTGAGAAGGTGGGCGTCTACCTGGACTACCCCAAAGGTCTGCTGGTCTTCTACAATGCTGATGACATGTCCTGGCTCTACACGTACCGTGAGAAGTTTCAGGCCAAACTTTATTCGTACTTCAGCCCGGGTCAAAGTCACGCTAACGGAAAGAACGTGCAGCCCCTGCGAATCAACACCGTTCGGTTATAGGAACTGACGCAAGAAGTTTTTTGGGGAAAATGAATTCTTTCAGTTTACTTCAAGACATTTTGGTGGGGGGGGGTGTACTGATGACGTTCTCAGTCTGATGAATGTGATGTGAGGCTCTCAATGCCTGGAGTGAGAACTTGAGGAGTAAATCAAACTGAGAGTCTTGCACTTTTCTGAGAGAGGTGCCTGTGGGTGTTTTGAACATTTTAGTGTTGCTGGTCATTTGTAATCTTGCCATGGCCCTCTTGCTTGCCCAAGATTTTCCAGCTGTGCACAATACCCGACTTGCATCTCTTGAGCTCCCACTGGGTTCAAATGCTCAAACTATCGTTGCTCTCAGCTGGGAATGAACCTGTTATCTGTTGCGTTTCATGCAGTTGGCTTTGGTGTTTTGTAGAATGTGTCCAGTGTTGTATTGCTTTTCTAGCTCATATTCTGACACAGGTTAGGGCTCTGACGGAGACCAGTGAGGTCATGCTGGTGCAGAACATCATTTGATGGTGTTGGCTGCATGAATGATGTTTGTAATGTCATGTTCCTCAGGTAATGTTCATCCACAGCTGTGATGTTTGACTGCAAGTGTCAGACCTCCAGTTGTTTAAGTAAGTTGTGTTTTTGTGTGTTGGTCTGTTGATGTTAGTGACTCTCTGACTGCTTTATTTTATCTGCTGCTATTATGAGAAAGGGATCATGAATTTGCGCATTTGTATATATTGCAGGTTATAGTCGCCCCTTTCCTTCCTAAAATAGTAATAAGTGCGTCCCTGTATCCTCTTCTGTTAGCATTATATGGCTTTCATGTGTTCATTCTGCAGATGTTTCTACAGCATTCCAGTGTTGAGGGTCTTTTCTTGAGAGGATGTTGAGGCCACTGTGTTGAGGACGCTGTGTTGAGGACGCTGTGTTGAGGACGCTGTGTTGAGGACGCTGTGTTGAGGACGCTGTGTTGAGGCCGCTGTGTTGAGGCCGCTGTGTTGAGGCCGCTGTGTTGAGGCCGCTGTGTTGAGGCCGCTGTGTTGAGGCCGCTGTGTTGAGGCCGCTGTGTTGAGGCCATCTGTCAACTGTTTAATCAGGTGATAATTGTGGAAGATGGCAGCGTGACATTTTCATTGAAAGACTGCATCCGTTCCCCTGTAGGAAAGTTAGCCACGATTAGCTGCATCTTTCATTTGAAATTGACATTTTAATTCCTGTTGTAAATAATGAGCTCATTAAATTTCAGGAAGAAGACTTAAAAAATCTATATTTAAATTTTTACAGCACATATATTTAGTTTTAAAAGGAATCAATGCACAGAACTGTATTTATGTCTCAATTCACTCGACGATATTTCGCGATTGCAGTGAGTTTTTAGGAATTACAGCTCTCTTCGTTTGATGTTCCTGCTGCTGGAGCTAAACATCCTGCTGGCAAACTTCTGATGTCATCTAAAATAATGTCCGCTTTTGATCCATTCCATGTTTTATTCTGTACATGAACTGTTCCGCTATGATGGCCGTGTGTTTTTCTGTGTGTGCTGTTCAGGAGTGAAGGCAGTGGTTCTGTGGGGACATTTACAGCAGACCTCAGTGGGCTCTGAATCACACGATTGCTGCTTGTGTTGTGTGAAGCAGTCGGATTATTCTGATAGGTGCTGGTAAAGGGGTTCTTTAAGATATGTAGTTCTGTATTTACTGATGATGATAATGTTGATGATGTTGTGTCTCTGGATGAAGACTGCTTTCTCTCGTCATTGCTCCAGCTGATGGAGATTTATGGGGGAAATGTTTTAATGTTCAATTAAAAAAATGATCAAACCCAAAAACATTTTAGTTTGATTGACTGTTGATAATCCAGTGCAGTGTTTGGTTTTCTGTAACATTTTACATTAGGGTTCCATTTGTAAACATGAGGTTATCTTGGTTAATCTATCTTGGTTAACATGAACTAAGAAAACTTATACAGCATTTAGTAATCTTAGTTAATTAACATTGAATTAACATTGTTTTATTGGTGTACGACATTCCTGCCATTTACACCCCAGAAACTGTATGAAATGCCATTGACAGTTGTTTCAAAAGTTCATTTTGGATGCGGATCAATGTGACTAGTTTGTCAGATAATGAATGTGAATGTCAAATGTGTCTTTCTTCTTCAATCTGCAGCAAACAGGTGAGACAACTGTGTGCTGTGATTCATCATTGGAGAAAGAGCTTGTGCCTGAGCAGAAGAATTGATTTTTCTTGCATTTTTAATGAAATCATTGTATCAACCTGTGGTGAACAGAACTCAGTGAATCACTGGAGAGCTGCTGGCACAGTTTGAATGTGTTGTTTTATTGCGTAATAAGTGTTCTGGTATTAAATGAAAGCTACTGTAAGCTGCCAACTTTGGATTCCAGGTGAGTGTGTCATTGAATAGCCAGTGTTCTTACTGTAGGTACAGTATCATGCCAGACAGGTGAAGTGTCACATCACAATAACTTACTAATAATTACTGCACTGACATCAAAAGCACCAGTGATAATTACAAAAGCTGCATGGATGAGAATGAGCTCTTATATTGGCAAATATTCTGACACACATGAATCATTTATCTTGAAGTTCTCACAGCACAGAAGACACAATAATAAACTGAGTAAATAAAATCACAACAGACAAATGTGACTGTCACTGTTTATCTCACTAGATTTAGACTCATTCTCATGGTGGTTTGTTTGTCAACCAAACGATACACTGACGTTACTCAGTTCTGTTGATTCTAAGCCTGATGGATGTGGCACATGTGATGAACTTCTCCAAACTGCTCTGACCTGTTTACAAGCCACTGCTGGTGCTGCTGAGCGAGTCACTAGTCGTTTATTGTAATGTGACCAGAGTACTTTGTTTCACTGTGTTTCTTTATGATTAACCCCAGTGTGTTTATGTCTGTGCATGTCACAATTCTTTATGAGTGACATTTATGTGCCTTCAGTATAGTGTTTGTCCTCTGTTACACTATAAAAGCCCTGAACTACTTCTACTGAACAGCTGAAAGAGAGATTGACCGTGTCAACAGAAGAGATCCAGTTTCAGTGTTCTGAAAACACAGTGCAGTGAGACCTCTGCTGTTGATAGATCATACTTCAGGATTTGTAACCCTATCGGAGTGCTTCAGTTCCTCTTATTTCTGCCTGTTTGGTCATGAACTCTTTAAACCTCATGCATTCCACTGTCATGATTCAAACTCAATGACAAGTTATGCAAAGAGTTTGATGAATGTTCTTGTGATATAGAACAGCTCCAGTGCCAGGAAACACATCCGCAGGCACAAATACTTCATTGCAATGTTGTCTTATAATGTTGCTCTAAATGTCTCAACTCATGTGTCACTATTATTATGTGAACCACAGTGTCCTCTCGCTCATCCCTTCTGGGGGGTTTAAACTAGTTTTGGGTTTAAAAATAACATGAGAATCTCAGGAAACAAGCTGCACTCTCAAAACAGACAGTTTTTAAATTGTTTTTGTTTCTTAAAACCAAGAGAAAATACACATCATAAATTTACAAATTCATAATTTCACAATTCATAACACCTGCTTTTCTATCAGATTATTCTGGGGTCTCTCGTGCAGTTCATGTGTGTCGATGATCCATTAAATATGATTGTAAATCATTACATGGACGTTGTTGGATCAGCTGTACCAAACCTTCAGCACAGCTCCACAAACCTCTTCTGTAATCTCTCAGAGGAGTTTATACTAGTGAATGCACAGACGACTCGGTTACTTTAACCACTCCGGTTGACTAGCTGTGGATCAGCTGAATAAATCATTGCTCTGTATAGAGGTCTATAAACTGTGCTCAGTGTATCTGCATGCCATATTTTTGTTATCATGTAATGCTCAAATTAGATTACATTTCTGCACACGTCACACAACAGTTTCACAGTGTAACCAGCAGCTTCTCTAGGTGGAAGATAAAGAGAATGTAACCACTGATGATCGTGGGAAATACACAAACCAGAAGCAAACACAAAAGTCCAGTGTACATTACTCCCCTCTGGCAGGGACTTCCCCCTCTAAATAACAAGACTTCTGGCTTTGAGGCTGCAGCGTTTCTTTCACTGCTGGATCTGTCTTTGTATAGTCACACAGCTTCATTTTGTTAACTTCCAATGATGTCACCTCCAGTGGAAGGTTTGGTTTAGTTTCTCACTGCAGAAATGGTGTATGACTGGTTAATCGCTTTTGTTTCAGAATAAAACTGTCTGCCAAACACAAGGCAACATGTCCTGGACAGAACCAGCGTTCCTGGTCAAAAACAAACCCAGCCCTGTGAACAGCCCAGCTGCAGGGTGTTTTCATTGAGTCGGCACCAGGACTTGGCAACTTGGAAGTCAATATTCAACCCCAAGAGCCATTGTGAAGTGCCAACGCCAGAAACACCTTCAGTTTGCCTTTGTTTTTAATACATCTGCACGTTCTTATTGTTCACGATTCTTCAGCGCACATGATGGCATAGAAAACAAACATTGTTTTTGTGAAACATTCTCCATCTAATGAAAAGATTGTGCTTTTGGCAGATGTCATCAGGGACACAGTTTCTGCAGATGGGAGTGTGAACTGAATTTAGGTCTGGCTTCATTCTGCACTAAATTCAACCAATTCTCAACATTTGTTTCCTTTATCATAATGCATCCCGTGCCTCTTTCTTTCATGGGAAACCTTCAATCCTACATTGTATAATCTTGTCTTGTTGATTTGTGTTCAATTTGTGTTAAACCGCCATTAACACAACTAGGCTTTTGTCAAACGTACCTTTTCATGTATCATGTCACAATAGCTGTAACTGTAATATTAACCATCATCAGCCCCTCAGCTCTCCAAATGCATTGCTGTCATATATGTATCATATATCCTGTTCTCATGTGTTATGGAACGTTGCATTGCACTGAGCATTTTCATTCACAATATGCAATTAAACCTGGTTTCAGAAAACGGTGAATCTTTCAGCACTTACAATTCTCAACCAAACACATGAAACAACATATCCACTGCACACTGATGTACTTTATTAAAAAGCAGAACAGCATTCAGTTAATGTCACAGCAAAAGCTTAATGAGAAGGCCAGTAGAAGCTGACTTGACTCACCAGAACCAGAGACGAACTTTCCCTTCAGAGCGCTCAGGTGCTGAAAGTGATGCAAAGCTCAGAGCTACAGGCTGCCGTCAGACCAGTCGAGCTGCTGGGAGAGAGAACATGAGAAACAGCCAGTAAGTGTTAAACAACAGTTCCTTACTCGTTCATACGACAGAAGTTTGTAGTGTCTTGACAGTTGCTTGTCTTTGTATTACTGTCAGAGTTTGAGCTTTCCTTCAACCTCTCTCAACGGGACGCGTGAAAGCATTAAACCCCCGTTCTGTACCTGCGCTCTATACATGTGCAAGCTCGTGTCAGTGTCATCTCACAGAAAGCAGTTCAAACGCGTGTGTGCAATGTTGTGCTGGTTCTTTCATCTACTTCTATGGAACATAACTTATTGAAAGTTTCTCTTGAACTGTTACATTGGAAAACTCTAAAACTCTTTTTTGACTCTTTGAAAAAGATCTGACGTGTGTTTTGGAATCACGCACTCTTTGAAACTCTTGAAACCTGGAGCCGTCAAGCAGAAAAATTCCTGCCACGTGCTGCCATCTAATGCCCACTCATGAGAAAAACAGAAACGAACCAGAAAAGAACAATATTAGAAACGAGAAATACTTTTTATTCAGACATATTAGAAAATATCTTATATTCAGAGCTAATTAGACACAAAAACAACTAGACATAAAACTAATAGTTCCAACGCACTACTTGAACATATACGAATAAAACGTGTGAACTGCATCACAGTGTGATTTGTGTTATTGTACATTTAAATTGTTTTTCAATATTGCATTGAATATTGTGCATTTGTGTTGTTTGTTATTATATTGTTTAATTACTAACACGAACAGAATATTCTCACATTTTGCAATTCCACGCACTGTTGCATAACTACCTACAACACTTCCACAAGCACAGCTCTGTTCAGCTCTATTCAATTCTAATCATGACTGTGTGATCTGCTGCTTATAATTGTCATAGCTGTCACATTTGTGCACGTTTCTCGACCAGCGCTGTTCTGTGTTGTGGAGGCAGATCGTAGAGATGTTTTCCCTCTTCTAACGATCTGCCTGCAGCACCCAGAAGTGAACGGCAGGCGACCCGGAAGGTCTGAATTGCGTCTGCATGCAGAGCCGAAAGAACATCTTAAGCGTTCATTAAATGTAAGAAAAACTCAGTCGGGGTCTGCAAGGTACGTGTATCGTTCTCTTGTCATTTATACGATCGCAAACAATGTTGTAATATTTGACTGGTCCATTGCAATGATGTGAGCAGGAATCGGAGTGAATCGACTGGACAGAAAGTTGAAATAAAAGCAAGAATCCGGAGCAGACTCGTTGTAACAGTGTAACAGCGTCTGCGCATCTGCGCGTCTGCTTCTTATCGGAGAATTGTTACATTTTTGCTGGAGTGATGCGCGTCTGTTGCCGTCTGCGTGATTTGATCGCATCGCAATGTTGCGCGGCGTGTATTGTAGGAAGTCTCGTGTTTTTTTCCTCTCTTTTTTTCTCCTTCAGCCGGGCTATTCAAACCTGCAGATCTAAGTAAACAATCTTTCGCTCTCTTTATGCAGATTATGCGCATTTTACACGTCGTTCCTTCGAGTCGAGTCGAAGCGCTTCTTTTAGTCGCCAAAATTTGGGGTTCTGCAGAATATGGCGCCCTGTCCTTATAAAAATAAGACAGGCTGCCATTTTTGTTTTCCTTTTGTCTGAATTTTTTAATAAAACTGTCTGAGAATGTGGGAGAGGCAGAAGTCAGAGACCTGAACATTTATGAGCCACCAAAGGCGTCTGATCGCGTTACTTTGAAAGACTTTTGTTATTTGTTAACACAGGACGTCATTTAATGTGAATAATTTCAAAGATGTAGAACAGAAGGAAAGTTTAGTAAGTTTGATCTCAGTTTGTGTCAGATACTCAGAAACGTGTCAGCCGTCATCAGTTTAATTACTTGATATTCTCCAGTTATTTGAACGTGTTGTGACATTTAATCTGAGAATGAAACTGTTTTGAGCGCAGTTGTTATAAAGCCTGTTACACATAGACTAACAAACATGCCTAACAGTAATACAACACAAATGAATGCATGCATAACATGCTCTGTAATGCATCATTGCAAATACTGTTACATGATAAGCATAGTTTAAGAAAAAAATGAAATTACAACAATGAATATCAACATAGAATTTAAGTAACAGTGTTTGTCATCAAGTGATGATGACGATGATGCTAATAACACATTAACAACACATTAAATCTCAACTCATATCATCGTACAGTGGTTTTACAGCAGCAGTTACTATAGTAACAGGGGTTTTGGCAGTAAATGGTTGCTTTACGCTGGAGTGTAACTGTTTTAATACTTGGTCAGTGTCAAAGTAAAGTCCCTCTCACTGACAGTTTTTACACTGTGCAGTTCGTTCACGTAGGCAAATAAATAATAGCTGATGAGATGAAGTTACAAAGATCATGTAACATTCACCTGCTACATTCTGAACCTCTAGAGGTCATTACACACTGTGTGTGATTGCTTCACACAGGTGATTTTCATATGTTGTCTCTGACGCTGCTCTGTGCATGTTCTGGCAGTGATGGTGGGCTTCCTGAGTTTAAACTGAGGAGCCTTGTGGAGAAATTCATTTACTGGAGCCAAAAATAATAAAAGTGATACGTTTAAAAATATGAAGCCAGAGCCTGTTGAATATTTCCTTAATGATGCTGAAGGAGAGTTTGTTTCTCCTGTGAAACTGTGAGCTTGAGTTTTCATCTGGCCGTGTAAATGTACCTTTTCTTTTGTTGTATTTGCATATATTGTGACATGTTTTATAATGGGAATTAAAGTTCATATTTCACTTTTTCTTTGTGAAGCATTTGTTGTGATTTTATAAAGTACTTTTGAGTTACAGATTTTGGGATAATATCTCAGAGAAACATAATTTGGGAAGAAACTTGCTCAAGAAAGTCTCAGCAAGTCATATTTATCTTGTAGTTAAATGTTTAATTATAACAAGATGTTCTGAGCAGCATTGTTTTCTAGTTTCACTCTGAAATGTCACGTTTCGGAAGTAAAACAGGTTGTTGTGTTTTCTATTTTAAGCTTTAATCTCATTGCAGTAGATGAGTTAATGGAAGTAATCAACACAGACTTTAAATCTGCATTTCCAATCAATAAATAATCAGGCTGGATTAAAACTAATCCATCAGTGTGTCTCACTGCATTCAGATATATGAGCTGTGAGTGTGCAGTGAGAAACTGTCCAGTGTGATTTCAGAGGCTGTTTTCACTGATGTGTGACTGTCTGCTGGAGCTGAACTCTGTCACCTGCAGATCTCATAGTTTCCTGCTGCATCACGTCCCTGTCAAAATGCAAAATCCTGTTTATAGACGTGCTCACGACTCTGCTGTCTGTAGTGTGGACTCTCAGCAGTCAGCTGCTCAAATAAAGTAATTGTGATTAATAAAGCATTTGTCTTTCTGTTTGTGTGTGTGTGTTTCAGAATGGCAGAACCTCGATTTAATAATCCATATTTCTGGCCTCCTCCACCTTCTATTCCTGGTCAGGTAGGAACAACCAACACACACCAACGAACCAGTTCATATTCACCGACATCATCTGTTCTGAGGTTTAAGGCAGGGGGGGCCATGTTTCCAGAAACATGTTTTGTTATGCTGGTTGAAAGTCTCTACACATCTTGATAGCTGAAACACTAAGTAAAGTGATCTTTGATATTTATTTTAATATATATCATCTGCACAAGGTGCAGAACTATTAAACATTTATCCAATCATTGCATTTGGTCTGAATCCAATCATAAGATGTCCTACTTGTCTTGCAAATGATGTATTTGCGTTACATACGTGTGCATTGGAGCAGGCGTGGCTTTGGAGAGCGCTCTGACGGGAGGGCGGCCACTTTACATTGCATGTCTCTGTTCTTCTCAGCTGGATAACCTCGTACTGATCAACAAGATCAAAGAACAGCTCATGGCGGAGAAAATCAGACCTCCACACCTGCCGCCCACCTCTGTCTCCTCCCAGCAGCCGCTGCTGGTGCAGCCCACACCCACAGAAGGCGGGCAACACAATATATCCCCCCCCAAACTCCAGCAGGTGTCTGGACTGCACACTCACGGTACCTCACAGCCAGACGTCGCTCTGCACGCGAGACCCGCCTCCAGCACTGAAGCAGGTATCTCCTCTGGACATGAAGCAACAAACACCAGACAGGTGTTAAGTTCTGTGGGCTGAATGCTAACTGCACACACAATCTGTGCAGGTCGCATTCTTGGCGATGTAAACTTGAATCTGGATGGCAAGACAGCCATTAAAGCACGTGGATTGTGGGAAGACTGGCATTTGCGCCAAATCATAGACCAGCCATCAAGAGCCAATCATCTGTCAGGTAAATACTGTATCTACTGTACAAACCCTCTCACACAGTGTAATGTCATGTAAACGCTTTACAGACGGGTGATGTTATGAGGCCGCTGGTGGCAGGAAATCAGGAAGTTTAAATAATGAAAACAGTGAAAGTGGATGAAAGAGGGAATGTGTATCAGATCTGTCAGTCCTTATGATTCCTTTGGAATATTGCAAGAACAAAATAAAGCGCTTGACAAATGATATTTGACATTGATGTAACTTGATGTATCTAGATATACACAGTTACACTTTCCTTCACCCCGTGTCTTCATGCTCCAGCCACATAACTAAACACATGTGATTATCTGCTGATCATTGGCTTCACGTCAGAAGATCAGCCACTGCCTCCAGAAAGTAGAAAAGCATGAGTGTTGTGTTGTAACTTGCAGCCTGTGTCCAGTATTTCATGTGAAAAGGTCTTATTTCAGCACTGATACAGTCCAAACTCAACACTAGCAGTTCCTGCATGATCTAGAAGCTCACTGTGAACTTGTACATTCATTTTCAGGGCTGTCGCTGACTACTTCTCGAACTGCCAATCACAACACATCAGAAGCTGTGACACCGACCACGCCCACCACACCCACCAGCAGCAGTCAGAGCCTGCAGACTGGAGCTCCTCCCCCTAACCTCATCTCAGGGCTGTCGGGTGGGCCGGGGGTGGAGACCATCAAAAACAGCGGAGGACTGGCAGGGCTTTTGAGTCCGCCCCCGAAAAGCATAGGGCGGGGTCGCAAAAAGATCAAAGCTGAGAGTCCATCTGGTCCCATGTTAGTCGTTCCATACCCGATCCTGGCGTCTGGAACTGACCAATCACTTGTTAGCATCACTGCCAAAGACGGCAAAACCTACAGGTAGAAGTTTGGAAAATAACAGGTGCATTCCGTTTTTGTTTAGAGGAATAATTCCTGTAGATATGGAAAATCGTCATTTACTTACTCTAATGTTCTTGTCCAGCTCCAGAAGAGACACAAAACTGACTTATGTTATGACTTAAGTTATGACTTGTGTTATGACTTGTGTTATGACTTAAGTTATGACTTGTGTTATGACTTATGTTATGACTTGTGTTATGACTTGTGTTATGACCTGTGTTATGACTTGTGTTATGACTTGTGTTATGACTTGTGTTATGACTTATGTTATGACTTATGTTATGACTTGTGTTATGACTTGTGTTATGACTTGTGTTATGACTTGTGTTATGACTTGTGTTATGACTTGTGTTATGACTTGTGTTATGACTTATGTTATGA
>JAZGTJ010001421.1:0-56853 GCA_036877575.1 Botia almorhae | reverse complement strand
CCAAACTTGCTTCGCAACCTCTGTTTTCTTCCGATGAAGAATAAAAAATATTGAACGTTTTATCGAACACATTTTTTATTGATATCGAGCATGTGTCTATCGCAAAACATATCGTTATCGTTTTATCGCCCAGCCCTATGCTGGACAATTTCTACCTTATCTAAATCAATCCAAACACTCAGTGTGTTTGGAAAAGTGTGACTGACAAAATGATAAACAGCAACAGTTGCTCTTTCTTCTTAAATGAAACCTAAGAAAACAAATTCTCATCATTTACCGACACTGACTAGAATTTTAGCTTTAATCATTTTTACAGCAGGCTTGTCTATGAAATAACTAGTTCTTCTTCTCTATATTTCTAAAAGGTGTATGGTTTTACCTGACCCTGAACAGTGCATTGAAAACCTGCATATGCTGTGTAATAGTCCCAATTAAAGCCATTAATCACTAGGTCTAAAGGTTAAACACTGAGGCCCCAGAAGAAACATCTAGAACTGCTACAGCTTTAACGGACCTCCTGAAACTCATTAAACCCAATCGTGATATAATGCCAAGGAATTGTCATCATTATCATTATCATCACCGTGATCATCATTATTGTTATCATCAAATTCTGGTCTCTTCTCCACAACCCTTCATGGGCTGTGGAGGAAAAGGATCTCACCAGTAAGAGGAACCTGAGAAAGTCCTGGTTCTGAGGCGGGATGTCTCTAAAGACACACAGGGATATGGGCTATGTACCTACGCTTGTGACTGACACCTGATAAAATGCCATAACAAACAGACAGTTTGGGTTTAGTGTGAACTAACAAAACAGTCATTAACACACACCTGTCATCCATTTCCACTCTCTTCATGCTGTGCAGGTGTAGCACAGCAAGAATGATGGCCACCAGGAAGATGACGATGCAGCACACACACACACTGATGTAGAACACACGTGTGGAGGTGGTGGGAGCATTTGAACTGCTCGCTAATGGCAAAATACACAAGACCGCAGAGGTTACAAGAGCACAGTACAGTACCACATTCACTACAAGGCTATATGATTGACTGCAGATACTTACGGTCAATTCTTTGTATAGTTGTGTTTGGAAATGGCAAGGTTTTGGGAGGCTCTGGCTGTTCAAATCCTGTAAAGCAGAGCCAAAAAGTAAAGATAAATGAACCATCAGGCTGATTAATAACAGCTTACTGTATCACTACTGAAAGTTTGGGCAGTCAGTGAAAATAAGAAATAATAGAATGACACATGTCTGCTTCATATTGCAGCTCAAAAATCACATAAACAAAAGAAGATTAAGAAATAAAAGCTACTTAGGGCAGTTGGGAATCTTTTTAAAGAAAATTATTCATAATAATTAGTTGACTTAGGTTTTTGGGATGAAATGTGACTTGAACATGTTCCTAATGAGATTCATGACATTTACCCAAACACATCAACTAGTTGTGGTCTCATTTAGGTTTGGTTTGGAAATTGTTGCCAAGGCAGTAAAATCCCACTCCTTACAAATAAAGTGCGAGACACACAGTATCTTTTTGAGCACCAAATACACTCACTGACCCACTTCTTTCAAGGGAGAGGAAATTGGGGCAAATAAAAACATTTTTCTGCTTCAGCAGCTAATTTGGCTCATTTGCTCTAAATAAGCAGAGAATAAATTCATTGGCCATTTCCTCTGGGGAAGCGCATGACAGAGAGCTTGTGTTATTATTATGTGTGTGTGTCAGTTTCACATTGCCAGCTTTATTTTGTAAGCAAATGAGGATGAGGAAATATATATACACACAGACCTTCAGATGGAGGTGAAAGCTAATGAAAAGATCTTACTTCGGAAACACATTTTCCTGCGTTTGAAGTTGAGCACTGTGAAGTTGTTGGCTGGTGTTGTCAGGTTCAACTGCACAGTTAGCACAGCCTCCCCATCAGCTTTACCAGAGCAGAAGAGATCCACCTGGAACACTAAATATACATAAAACACAAATATTATACTTACTGACACTCTGATTAACCATATTTATTTACTTTTATTACCTGAACTTTATATCAAAATCAAAAATGTTTTTGTTATGTGGATTTACTCCAGATGCCTGTTAAATCTTCCAGCAGATTTAACTTGACTTTTTTATTGTAAATATTGTTGATGCATATATTGCTTTGCTTTTTGTCCAATCAAATGCCCTTGAGTATTCAAATGTCCCTCCTCCTGTAACAAGCAAGCAATAGCAAGCAGCAAATCACATTAATGGTTGCATGGCTGTGATCCCACTAAAGCCTATAGGGCTTAAAAATTCAATTTAAAGCCACTGAAAGGTTTTTCCTTTCTGAATGAGCTGCTCTAACTTCATTTGTCATCACATCACTGGTTGATCAATTCCTTTCAAACTGCATTACAAAATAAATAACATATTTAGGTAGAGCCATTATTGCTTTGTCATTATTATACTACATTCTGGCGACAGCAGCTGCATTCTTACTTATCACAGACAAGAAAACAAAAGAAACATGATGTATATTCTTCACTTACCTGAGCGGGTGCGAGGGACCTCTCCCTGGGCAGAGATGTTGCTTTGAGGTTGATTCATGGCTGATGTGTTTTCCACCTGAAACCCTAACCTGTAATCCACCTGTTAAGAGGAGAAGCAGCAGGAAGAGTTTGTAATTTTAGGTTGATAATGTCTGACAATAAGCGTACAATCCACTATATGTTCACAAACATTGTGTTTATAATAAAGAAAACAGCAGTATCTTTAATTACACTTAATGATTTACACTTAATGAACACAAGTTCTTAATCTGTCTGTCTCATGGCTGTATAATCATAAGTGTATGAGGGTGTTAACACATTGAAGTGTTTAAATTGCACATATAAAAGATCACAGAGTACAAGCCGTTGCTGTGACACACAAGTCACCCAAGAAGTAAATAAAATGAACAGTGTCAACCTTGCTGCTGGAATGCCAAGTAAAGTGCAGGCTATTGGTGTCACTGGGCACAGGCAGAATGAAGGACAGGGCATAATGATTGACAACATCATCTCTCACATAGTACAGCTCAGCATCAAGACCTGTAAAGAGAGGTGACAAACCTGATCAGCACTTACACACAACCTTATTACACACTTATTACACACACAACCACCTTTCCTTAAGAAAGATATAAAGCAACGTTTAATACTGCCAAACTCCAGTTATGTACTCAAATAAACCTTCTTTCTCACCATCAAAATATCCTGTGCTTATTTAGAGCTAATGTATTCTACAGGGCCTGGAAGAATATGGCACAGGAAGAAACAGACAACCACACATCATACACACATTCTTTCAGTGTGGTGACTAACCATTGTCTAATACACACTGCATGGAAGAGGATAAAGGAGGCTTAATCTGGATCTATTATATCAGTGTTTCCCCAACCATTTGTGTCTTGGGTAGTCCCAATAATACACTTACAGCACAAACCATTAACTGTGTTAACTTAATTTACACTGCTTTTCCCCAAATATGAACCCACTGTGTAAGGTGAAAAGCATATGCAATATAGGTATTGAAATATGACTACAATTTCCGATTAGGATGACATAAGTTGGTACAGGCTCAAGCGCTCATGCTGAAACTGTGGAATGTTTCCCATTAAGTTCATGAGACCTATGAAACTACCAAGGCTGCCGCCCAAGTGTTGACCACAGCTCATTCCTCTCTCCTCCCCTGTTCTATTTAGAAACCACGTGGAAAAGTTTTCCCCTTTATGCAGAAGGCGCTATCCTTAGCCCTCAAGTCCACAATACAGTGAAGGAAAAACGCTCAAGCAGAGTATGTTTACGTTTAAGGTCTTCACCTTCCTCCATTGTCAAAGCAAAACAACCCAGCTCTCCCCAGCCTGGCCTCCATTTTCTAATACCTCAGGCTAAAGACACTGTAGTCTAAACAGGGTTTCCTTTCCCGGCTGCATTCCTGAGATAGACTCAACCTGAAAAGCCTTTCTCTCCCAGTCAGCAAAGCACACCTGTGTTCTTGATTATACTGCTTCTATCCCACAATTAGCATTCAGAGAGAGGCAGTGTTGGTGAATGTGAGGCTGATATCGCACTTGCAGGCTTGTTTTCACACAAATGAGCCCCAGGGATGCATGAAGTTGATTGACAGCTGAACTCTCCTACTATGCCCCGGGGCAACCTTATCATGACTGGAAGGCCTCACCACGGCTGTCTGGAGCCAGTCTGACAGGGGCTTGGTCAAATACTAGAGGAGAGAGGAATTAACCCCTTCTTAGAACATACAAATAAAACAGTATATTATATTTTTGGCTGAAATTTTAGCAGTGCATGTCACGCAGCTTAGGTAAAACCCCTTTAATTAAAGCAAAACAATGAATTTATAATTCATATTTACCAATATTGTGTTCACCTCAAATTATCTTTATTTTAAAATTAAAAATATTTAGAAAATAATATTAACCAATAATATCACACCCTATTTCATTTCAGCCTCTCATAGTCAAATCCTATTCAAAAGTACTTGACATTAATGTCCTGCTAATTTATGTCAGCAGTTTATATAACTTTTTATATTTCTCATTATAGAAGTTTAATGTGGTATATTAGATAAAGGCAAGGTGCTATAACAAGGCCAAGCAATCGCTATTTGGCTATTATATAACATAAAACAGCCCTGCAGTGGGCTATCTGTTAAAAATCTTCGTTCTAACGTGTCCCCCTCTTTTGACAAAAAGAACTATTCAGCACTTGCTAGCAGCAGTGTAGCATAGGCTAGACCAGGGAGCAGGTTTACAGCGGTACAAAGTCACTTTAAGGAAGTCTCCATGCTCGACAGCCATCTTTGCAATGCCTCTGGGCAGCTATGAGGCAAGGAAGATATGTCTAAAATCAATGACTATGGTCACAATAAAACTTTGAGAATATCTATTAAACCTGATATGAACTGTATTATGAATTCTTCTTCCTAAGCTTAAATTGCGCTTTTAAAACAAGGTTTTTCAGATCCCTTTAGTTACTAAACATGTGCCAAATCTCTCAGAACTGCGGTTTTAGTTTTACTCATTTAAAGTAATTGAACTGTGGCATCTTGTAAATTTTATAATCTTTGGTGATATGAGGAAATGTTGCACACCTCTGGCCCAAGAAGGCTCTTTGCTTCCAAAACTGTCACAATGCAGTCCTCGTAGTCTAGACAGTAGGTGTGTAATAATATACCCATGTCACGGTTTGGTTTATATCATGGTTTTTGAGCCATGGTTCAGTTCTGTTTGCTGTGGTTGCAGGGTTCATGGCATTCACGTCATGATAATAATACCTGCAGACAGTAACTTTAGTGTACTGGGGAATTCCCCCGTTAAAAGCTCATATGGGGGATTGATGAAATGGGGTTGGACTTGTACGACATGACACTGCATTTTTAGCAGGAGCTACTTCACTCAATTCAAAACTTTTGTATAGTGTTTTTTTCCCCAATGCAAATTATTTCAAAGCATTTTAACAAAGAACATTATACTATACTATTATTACATAATACACACTTGTTTCCCAGCACAATGTGCTGCAATCAGGTTAAATTATATGTATAGCTGTTTTTGGTATATACATGCAAAAATATGCCATTCATAACTACTTTGCAGTTAGGCAAACTTACTTAAATGTACTTTTTTACACGCAGATCCCCGCATGCGCGCAGGGAAATATAAAGAGAGTTGATTCACTTGTGCCGATTATGAAATTACATACTGAAAAACTTTTTATAAATTTGATTTGTTGATCTGTGTGGTTTAATTCACAAGTTCATAAATGTTTGCGGGAATTTCTTGGATTATTAGCGCCCAATCCAATAACTAATAAACAAAGAAAAAAATGTGTGCAATATCCACAATCACGCTGCGATTTTCAGGCACTGGTGTATAATATTTAAAAAAGTAATACAGCTCTTATTAGGTGATAAAAGTACTAATTACTATTAAATAAAATGTCCAAAAAAAAAAAAAGAGGTAAAATGAGGTCAGCCACAACAATGGGCCAGGGCTGGGTCTGAGCAGCAAGGGGTGGGGGCTTTTTGGTATGCTTTCGGTAAGAGTACCGTGGTCCACTGATTATTTTTAACATATAAACAGAAATTCTGTAACCGGCTAGTCAGCTAAAACAAGATGACAGTGAAAAAAACACTATGCGCATATATATGCAGTACATTTGAAATATTTAATCTACGAATCACCAGTAAATTGCTGCTGTGATGTGCTTTTCTTGCATTATTATTACTGTATGTGGTCATAAAACAATAAGCATTCACGTTATCTAAGTTAGTCAACACAGGCATATTTATCAAAATCAACTGAATCAATATGCAATATACAAGTACAAACTCATAATCTCTTTAAGCTTTAAATAAACTTTAAATGTAAAATATCCAATCATGATATGATTATTTTCGGTGCTGAAAATGTGCATTAAAGCTCAATGAGATCTATCAGTGTTTTAAGCCTTTTCCTTCAACTAAACCCAGCAGCTTCTCTAAGATCAGCTTGATTCTTTTTTTACAGTGATGGAGAGTTGAAAAGAACTATGTGATGGGCATTTGATTAATTTGGCTTGTCTCTTCTATCAAAACACCTCTGTGCCTGTGATGAATATGGTTATGCATGGCTCCTGTGGACATTTATATGCCAATTTGATATGACAGAAGAAAACAAAAAGGTTTTTGCAGAACACTCCCACAATCAGCTTGTCTTCCGATTACACAGAACAAACACTACATTGCATTCAAGGTCTGGGGTGAAATTGAATGATTTTGTTTCTAATCCAGGTACAGTGTTTCTTATTAATTGCTTAAACAATTAGATTGCCCTCTAATTTGTCCTGCCATAGTTTTAAAAAACTAAAAATATTCGTACACTTCTCATAATAACAAAGATCTCTAACGTCGTTTTTTTGCTGCATTCAATTTGTCACTTATAGTAAGTCAGACCACGTCTCTTCTGCTTCTGCCACCATTCTTAATTCGGCTCCAGCACAGGTGAGCGCACAAAACATGCATACCAACAAATCTTGCTTTCCTGGCGCAGGAACGCCTCTCTCTGCATCGACTGTGTGCAGTGAGTGGTAAGGAGAAGCAGCACATTTAATTGGCCATATGGCAGTTGGTTCGTGAACGATTGAGCACAAAACACTGTTTCCAAGCAACTGTCAGACTGTTTGGACATATGAACATATTCATTTATCTGTAAATATGCAGTTTCCCAGTCAGAGGCTATGCGCTGCATAAGACAAAAAAATTAAGAATATAGCTAAAATCACTGCATAACCACTATTTAACTGTTTCAGTTCTTTTTATTTTTAATTGGAAGTGACTGCTAGTTAACATGTATTAATGGGTTATGTTTTTGTAACTGTTTTACTTGTTAAAAGTCTGACAACAGAAACAGAATTTATGTAAATGGGAACAGCTTAAGTTGACATTTAGCTGTATTAAAATACAGCACATGACAGTTCAGGATAGCAGCAAAACATTTCTGAAGTGCCAACACTAGTCAGAAACTAAATACTATGTAATGATGTTGCCAATATGCTAATTAACGTGACATCATCTATCATCTCAAACAAAATTTTGTGGAAACGCTGAGATTCCACTTTTCAAAATGCATATAAAAGCAAAATACATAACTGTAAAAAAAATGAACCGACTATTATTTACAATGTTGGCTAAAAGCAGCTGTACTAGGTCTAGTTCAAGCAGCTGTACCATTTAATTGACTAGTCTCATACATCTCCAAGAAAGTGGGGATTTTCGAAACCAAATTCACAATTTTTTTTTTATGTCTTGTTCTAAACTTGTAAGTTTCTCAACTTTTGGCTGGTACTTTAGGTACATTACAAGTCAACTGTTAGTTAATATGGTTTTAAATCCCAAACACTGAATGATGAGCCAGAGACTTGGAGGGTGGTTGGGCTATTGGTGGTTAGCCTGTCTCGTCTTATTCGCTCCGGTTAAATAGTGTTAGTAAGTAAGATGCAAGTACAGAGCCGCGACCGGCTTTGGTTTAGAAAGAACACAGCAGAAGTGCTGACTGGAACCATTTTAGATTTAAGGCAAATAAATATGGAAAGGCAAAAGACACAAGCACGTCAATATGCAAGCGTTGTTACAAAGCAGTCCCAACAAAAGGTGCTAACACCACTAATTTAGCAAAACCCTTTTAGACCGACACCCGGACCTATATAAAGAGTTTTTAGAGGTTGGTAACTGCTCTCATTTTAACATTACTGAAATACTAACCAAGATGGCCCAGTATTGTTTCTGATATAAGTATCCTCATGTCGTTCCAGTGAGGTTAGTTTTCGCATGTGATGCACCTTTGCGCATCCGTGTTTACTATAGTAAAATTAAAAAAATGAAAATCTGTTCATCATATACATGGTAATGTATTAACTTTGATAACATTAGTTAATAAAAATACAAAGGTACATGTTAGCTCTTGTTCAAATTAAACATATTAACAGATATAACTTTGGATTTTAATTAGTAAATGTATTAGTAAATGTTTAAAGTAACAAAAAAAGTGTAAAGTGTTTTTTCAATGTTAATTCATGTTTTAATGTTAACAAATATCTGTTATCATTAACTTAAGCATGTATGACATGTATCTAAAAGCCTTTGAAACAAGTGCAATACCTAAAGATGTTTTTGTTCATGTAAAATATACCTCATTGTCGTGTTCTAGACTTGTGATATGTTTATTTTTAAATTAAAGAAAAAAAATTTACACCCTTAACATTGTGGCAGTTTTTTCCCCGTGTTATCGAAAATGGTATTGAATATCGATATTTTTTTCAAGGTATTGTATCAAAGTTAGAAATTCCAGTATCGTGACAACACTAGTCCCTATATGGTAATATATTGACAAAGGAATTTGCAACAGAAGTATTAGCTTAAGTATGGGCTGAGCCCACAGAACACTGGATAAAGACGGGGTAAGTGTTCAACCCTCAGACCAAAAAGTGGTTCCAAAAAGTTAGCAAAAAGTTTAAAAACTGTTTTTTGGTGGCATAAAGTAAAAGGCTGGTCTACTACAAAAGTTTATTACAGCATATGTGCAGCCTGTGTTCTCAGACTTGTTTATTTGTAATTCTGTGGGGACCATTTTTAACCTCTTTTCTTTATGCTCAAGTAACAAGTTTGTTTCAAAAGAACTGTGGTTAACCACATGACTTGAGAAAAATGCTCTAACCCATGGTTTCCGCTTGCTTCAATACCAAACCTTTATAGAGCACTGCCATGAGGGGGGCAATGTCTTATTACATAGCTTCAAAACGCCTTTCATGGTAGAATTGCTAGCGCTATTCTTAAAAGCAAAGAGATGTGAGAAAAAATGTGTACAGGGTGAGAACTTCATACGCTATTATATTGGTAGCCCTTGCTCAAAAAGTTTAAAAAAGCTGCAAGCTTTCTATCGGAGTTATCCTGAATCGAGCCCACGTAAAAAATTGACTCATTAAACCATAGAAAAGAACTAGACCTGAGCATTTACAAAAATCTTTTCCATCGACACTGGTCCAGTGTAGGTTCCCGGCAGGTGCCAGTTCTTGAACTATTTTGTGTAATGCCATCACAGAAAAGAGGGTTTCAAGCCAGAAAAAAATATTTTTACTCTGGCCCTTAAACCTTGCTGGTCCAGAACCTGGAGCCAAGTGGGTCAAGGTATGACGAGTGCTATAATGTCCACAGATCTGCACCAAGTGAAGCTTTCAAAACAACCTGCTTCATCACTATTCACCTAATTGTTATTTACTATTCAGTTTCAGATGTTGGACCAAGAAAAAATGTAGTCAACAACAACAACTTTAAGACCATGCAAAAATTTTTAGTAAACTTAAGTTATTTACATAGCATTACATAACATTATTCTAGCTTTTATATTTGCATTTCAGCAAGAACTCCTGTAAATGTCAGCTAATTAAATATTCATGAGCCAAGCTAATGTTTTTAATGATTTTTATGATGTTTCTATGGTCATGCTTAAAACATAAAGCCATTTCTCTATGGCAGTAAAATGACTCTGTGAAGTTAAATTGAAAATGTACTACTTTTGATGTAAGTAGATATAAAGCAGAGTAAGAATTTGTGGTTTTTAACTGTGGTCTGGGATTCAAAATAAAACAGGGCTATTATGTTTTGAACACACAGCACAAAGAATAAAGCAAGCTGAAATCAAACACAATAGATGAATGGAAAAGCAATTAACATCCATGTCATCACTAGCAGACATACATTATCCCGCCCTCCTTACTAGACAACCAACATATAGACCTGTGGTTTGGATCCCTTAGCTTTTGAAGATCACATTTCTGTCTTCAGAAAGGTGGAACAAAACGTGACAGCCAGGAGAAGAGGTAAGCACAGGTAGAACAAAGAGCCTCCTGTACTTAAGGTCTAGTTTATCCACAATCCCTCAGTACACAGAACACAAAAAGCAGCCAAGCTCAGAGAGTGAACAGAGGGGAGTGGACAGTGGCTGTGTAATAATTTGATCAATAAGCCTAACAGGAATGTGCATTTAGGTCAAGTGCAATACAAGTGAAGGTAATTTTTAATAGTTGGTCTGCAAGTCTGTCTTTTGAAGACTTGGCTGTTTAATTGTGTCTTGTTCAATGTTTGCAGTGTTTTTAAGACTCAAGTTAAAAACAGTTCAACTTTAAAATGTCTTTAAAGCCCTGTGTTCTGTTTCAGTTCCATCTAGCTATTTTTAAATACAGGAATGTATTGTGTACACCACCCAGTATTTTTCACACATGTTGCTGCTTATGCACTAACAGTCACCACTGTCCATGCATCGTCTATAATGTAATAAATCAGATGTGAAATAAGTGCCCATCCTTAAAACCAACACATAAGTCAAACCCAACATACATAAGGCAGTGAAAGCCTTGTCTGTATGATTAGTCAAATTTAGCACAACAGAGAAAGATTAAACCATTCAATTACATATGTCCACTTACATGACTTTTTTGAAAATATTGAAACCGTGGTAAATGTGTGCGTCAGAAATAATGAGGTTTTACCCAAAAGAAAAGCAGAATACCGTAGCAATAATAAAAAACAAGACTGTGGATTGGACTAGATGGTGGCCACACACATGAGCCAATCAGCCACATTTCCATCTACAAATGTTCACACACTATATGACTAGCAAAGTCCATGTAGCATGGAGTGTTCACACAGGGGTGTGGGAGTCATAAAGGCCAAGGGGGTGAAGCAAAACCTAAGAGTTGCAGGACATGCAAAATAAAGAATGCCAGGACAGACTTCATTGTTTATCTGTAGTTCCATTATAATCAAGAATGTCAGCATGTCAACTATATTGGAGTTTTTCATCTGCAATAGTTCTTCTTTTACAGATGGTCAGGAGTGTAATCAGTGTAATACCAAACAGGTGTGGGCTAAAAGTAACCAGAAACTAGCAGGCAGGCAGGCCCAGAGTGCTGGGACAAAACCACTTTCAGATGTGGCTGTGGCATTTGCAAGTTACCTTTTTTCATATAGCTGCCATGAACATGATCCTGGTAAACTAAATTGCATGGGGGCAAAGGGGAGGGTTTCCCCAACCTTCTGTGAATCCTTCAAATAGAAATTCACTGCTATTGAATTCTGTGGACCAACATGCCTTTTCATGCAATGGAATGCCTTAGAGACAGGATCTGGTGACAGATCATCACACCATAAAAGTGTACTTTAGATTTGAGAAACAGATTTGTAACAATTTAATATGATGTTAATGAGCAACAATTTTGTTACACAAAAAATGGTGCTTGTTCTTGCCACCAATGCCAAGATGTTGCTATGCGGTTGCTATGGTGTTTCAAGTGTTTCAGTACATTTCTATGCAGTTGCTACTTAATAGCCCAACCACCCTCCAGTCCACTCTCCAAGTCTCTGGCTCTTCATTCAGTGTTTGGGATTTAAAACCATATTAACTAACAGCTGTGACTTGTAATGTACCTAAAGTACCAGCCAAAAGTTCAGAAAAACTTGTGTATATAAATATACACATACAAGTTTAGAACAAGACATAAAAGAAAAAAGAAGGGGGCCTACCCTATTCAGTGTGGCAACTTGAATAGACAAGCACACAAATGTGAATACTACTGCCAGTGATTCCTACTCTATTCATGGAGTCTTTTTGTAATACTTCCCTGCTCGTCTTTCAACTCCCCTTGAAAGCTTTCTTCATTCTTTATTCTAGCTTTGGGCATATGTTCAAGTCAAGCGACTATGTGGGCAATGGAAAGGAATCTGTTAATGGTGCCATACTTTGCCCTGTTATTTTAGAAGTAGCCTTTAGGTATTTTAAGTGGAGATTGATTTTACTTGATACTGGGTCTGATGTGGTTTCAGGCTCGGTGGCATTCCAGTGGATTACTATCTCTTCTGCCATCATGAGTGAAAATTTGATACAGTATGCTAAGCAAAGGGCAGAAACCTACTGAAATATACGGCCCATTTTCCACTACTTGAGTTTTTCAGAAACATAATTTATGCCCATTCTATGGCTCTTCCATGAACCACAGGCCAATCTCTTTGAGGTAAGTGCATGGGAACTACACACCATTGATGACTTAAGTGAAACAGCCCTTTGGATTAGCTTCTTGGACTGACCAGTGAAGTATCTGGTTTACTTTAATTAGCAAATTGTCAGTTCCAAATAAGTCAGATTTGCACTTTTATTCCAATTTAGTTAAAAGTTAACCACAGAACAGCACAACTAAATAAATTACAGTATAAATATGTAATATAAGTCAGTGGAAATCTGGAAAAAAGGCACGTGTGTTTAATAGGGGTAAAAGTATAGGTACATATGCTTATTTAAGTGTGTGATGCCTTAAGTGCCTTAACCCCAATAAAATCAAGCTCTACCCTACATTTCATCAATGACACATTAAAGTGTCACATTTAAATTAAAAAAAATTGTAAAAACCAAGTAAAACTGGTTATAAAAGTGTTTTAGTATCAAAATAAAAGAAAAAATGACGTTGATGGGAAGCAAAAGGATGATAAGATGGTCAAAAACTGTTATGGTATATAGTTATAGTAAAATATCTGGCCTAATCGTTACAAATTTCTGCTGAGATTTGCAAAGAAAAAATAGCAAACATGGTTAATTTAATGAGATTCTAGGGACTTGTTGCACACTTGCACAGGAGGGTAGACCAGTTGTTTAAAAGCTCCCCATTGTGAGCCTAATTTTTTCAGAGCTCTGGGAACAGATTTACTTTTAGCCTCAGACATACCCAGTTCAGGTCTGCTGGTTTCAAAGGGGAGGAACAGGTAACAAAGCAAAAGTATTCAGAGTTGAGCTATGTCTAATGTTTAAACCATTACCCATTTTCACGGCCAACTTTATTTCTTAACAGTGTACCATGTCAACAACAATTTTTTAAAACAAGCAAAAAAGCTAGCGCTTCCTACATTATTTAGGAAGTTGGCCAATGGTCAACCCGAAAATACATGTGAACAATGTTTACTCTCTTGGTGTTACCTGGACCAAGAAATTATTAGTGCAAAACGTGTCATTTGGTAAACTTTTGACAGCTCCCAGGCATTTGGGAAAACTACAGATTTTCCTTCTGCTTTTTGACAGAGAGCAGCATGCCAAGTGCATTGTGTGTTGACGCTTTCCTACCTATCATTCGACAGACATTTGCTCACAAATAAACATTAATTTCCCTCAAAGTAACAAAGAAAGAGAAAACATTGTACATTTACACATCAACATTGTAACTATACAAAGTGGGTTAAAAAAACAGTGAACGTACACTTTAGTATGAACATGAATGTCTAACTAATGAATCACTTTAACTTGTATGGAAGGCTGCAGACTGACTAAAATGTCTCCTATTACACAGAAAGGTCTTTCAGATGTTGAATGTTGTACATTTAGTTAGTCACTTCATCTATATTCATTTCACATCAGTTAACAATCTGTGGGTCAATGTGAGGCCTAAATGCACAGTACCAAACCAAAATTATCATTCCTTAAAGGATCCACAACTATACAAAGTTCAACTTAATTTTTAGTCTGTTCACGTATTCCCAAGACCAGGCTTTAGTTCAGGTTCTTTGATCAATTTTAGTGTAGTGACAATCCTTTTTTAAGTGCACCATCACTGAATCTAGTGTTCAGCTCATTAATGAACATTAGCTTCCTGCAGGCCAGCTTTCCTGAGGCCAGGGATCACTTTGCCTGCAATCTCAGAGTCTGTGGAAAATGCATTGTTTTGAAGAGGCAGGTTCCAGATTGTCGTGGCTTGGTTGTGGCAGTTCAGTAATGAATCTTGCCTGGTGCTCAAAAAGAGTTAGCTCCAGTCATTAATTATAACCACATTAGGCAGTCCTGCTACAGCTGCTATCGCAGTCAAGCAAACAGAGCTTGTTCCGTAAGAGGGATCCTCAGAACTCCTCGCCTTCACTGGAACAGCCTGGCAGTACAGCTGCTGCTTAAGTAAACATACGTCTATGGGTATGGTAGAAATTAGGGAGGGCTCTCATATTAGAGGGAGGCCAAGCTTGTTCGTAAGTACAATACCCTACAAAGGAATTAAGGACTAAAAAGAGCATTGTAGCAAATCTAACTCGTACTAATGGGCAACACTTTACAATGTTTCCATTTATTATTTGTTAACTACCTAATACTTATACAGCATTTTTTAGTTTCATGATTACAAATATATTTTTTAAAACAAAAGTTGTATCTGTTAACAATAGGTAATGTATAATGAATTGAAATTTTGCAAGCCCTGATATACACCAGTCAAAAGTTTGGACACACCCTCTCATTTAATGTTTTTTCTTTATTTTCATGACTATTTACATTGTAGATTCTCACTGAAGACATCAAAACTATGAATTAACACATATGGAATTATGTAGTAAATAAAAAAGTGTGAAACAACTGAAAATATGTTTTAGATTTTAGATTCTTCAAAATAACCAGCCTTTGCTTTGAATACTGCTTTGCACACTCTTGGCATTCTCTCAATGAGCTTCATGAGGTAGTCACATGAAATAGTTTTCCACCAATCTTGAAGGAGTTCCCAGAGATGCTGAGCACTTGTTGGCCATTTTGCCCTCCATCTCATCCCAAACCATCTCAATTGGGTTTAGTTCAGGTGACTGTGGAGGCCAGGTGATCTGGCGCAGCACTCCATCACTCTCCTTTTTGGTCAAATAGCCCTTACACAGCCTGGAGGTGTGTTTGGGGTCATTGTCCTGTTGAAAAATAAATGATGGTTCAACTAAATGCAAACGGATGGAATAGCATGTCGCTGCAGGATGCTGTGGTAGCCATGCTGGTTCAGTGTGCCTTCAATTTTAAATAAATCCCCAACAGTGTCACCAGCAAAGCACCGCCACACTATCACACCTCCCCCATGCTTCATGGTCGGAACCATGCATGTAGAGACCATCCGTTCACTTTTTCTGCGTCACACAAAGACACAGCGGGTGGAACCAAAGATCCCAATTTTGACTCATCAGACCATTTCCACTGATCATTTCCACTGGTGTAATGTCCATTCCTTGTGTTTCTTGGCCCAAACAAATCTCTTCTGCTTGTTGCTTTTCCTTAGTAGTGTTTTTTAGTAGCTATTTGACCATAAAGGCCTGATTCGTGCAGTCTCCTCTGAACAGTTGATGTAGAGATGTGTCTGCTACTAGAACTCTGTGTAGCATTAATCTGGGCTCTAATCTGAGTGAGGTGCTGTTAACTTGCGATTTCTGAGGCTGGTGACTCTAATAAACTTATCCTCAGCAGCAAAGGTGTTCTTGGTCTTCTTTTCCAGGGGTGGTCCTCATGTAAGCCAGTTTTGTCGTAGTGCATGATGGTTTTTGCAACTGCATTTGGGGATACGTTTAAAGTTTTTGTAATTTTCCGGACTGACTGACTTTCAGTTCTTAAAGTAATAATGGACTGTCGTTTCTCTTTACTTAGCTGATTGGTTCTTGCCATAATATGAATTCTAAGGCTGTCCGCTGTGTACCAACCTGACTTTTGCACAACACAACTGATGGTCCCAACCCCATTAAGAAGGCAAGAAATTCCACAAATAACCCCGGCCAGGCACACCTGTGAAGTGAAAATCATTTCAGGTGACTACATCATAAAGCTCATTGAAAGAAGGCCAAGGGTTTGCAGCGCTGTCAACAAAGCAATGGGTGGCTACTTTGAGGAATCTAAAATATGAAACATATCTAGAGTTATTTCACACTTTTTTGTTTACTACATAATTCCATATGTGTTCATTCATAGTTTTGATGTCATCAGTGAGAACCTACAATGTAAATAGTCATGAAAATAAAGAAAAACACCAAAACAGAGGGTGTGTCCAAACTCTCGACTGGTATATATATATTTTTTTTGAACTATGAAGCATGAATACCTGTTTTACTGTACTCCAAAAACAAAATCAAGATGTTGAAAAAGGCATAATGTGACTCCTTTAACAATACAGAAATTGTGCAGAACTATTTAATAACTTACATGAACTCCTAAACAGGCCCTCAAATAAGAATCTTGTGAGATTCTATCAAGCGTTTAGCAGACACACTTCATTTAACAAACTTTGCACCACGGAGTGGTTGAATGTCTATCATTTCCATCTGCACTGTTTTTCTGGTATGCTTAGTGTCAGGATCATCCCACAACAGACACCTTCAACCCATGATATAAATCAGCAACTCGTCTCCCTTGCATGCTGCCATGGCAAATACTGATAAGAGACTAGGCCTGGCCAAATACCTCAACCTCTTGAGGTCTCCCCCATATAAGGAGTCTGATGTAAAAGCTTGCTGACAAAGAACAAGGCCAATATCTCCAAATGAAAGTTGAACCTCTCCTTTTAATAAAAATAAGGCACAAATTCAGATGTGGTGACAGCAGTTTATCAGACACTATAAAGATCAGACACATCTGGAAAAACACAGAGGAAATTACAAAGCCTGTCAAGAGTAGCTTGTTTTACATCAGATAAGCATGTAGTTTAAATCTGTGATCCACTACAAAGCCTCGTATGTCTTGTCAAGCACGTCAAAGTGTACAGAATCTAATTAAATACTGGATAAATAAAAAGACCTACATCAAGGTCAAGCAATGGCTCAAAATACAGCCATGTTCTTTCCTCAAGCTATCCTCTGTGGTGAGATGAACAGACCATTTTTAAGTTTAATTCCATATGAATAAAATAGTCTCGTACAGCATTGTTTTCTCATAGAATCTCCTGTTTTACTCGATAACGTCACATCAGAGAATAAGAAAGGTTTCAATCTCTGCTAAAAGAAAAGGCCAACCATTTGTCTGTTGAGAAAAACGTTTTAAGCAGCAACTTAACATCATAAATCAGAATGAACAGATTTGCGCCCTAAACATTCCATGTATTAAACCACGTCATAAACTATGCACAGGACACTAACAATCCCCAAAATAACTCAGACACTAGAGGGCTGCTGCTGTCTGTTAGCCAATGAAGGTCTGAATAACTGAGATTTTTCATCCCTGTGGTGTTAGGTTGGGACTCTAGAGGAGAGAGTGAAAGCTTTCTCTCTTTAAGACTGGGTGAAACAGAGCACTGGTGTCAGTGGAAGCCATTAGACCTTACATGGGAGAAAAAATTCAAGTTTATATTTAGTAAACATTTACCTCATCAATGAGTATTCTTCATTTAATTTCCTACTTTGCTATTTTAATACTGGAGAGATCAGTACAGGCAACCTTTTGCCAAAACTGCATTTTTCCACTTCTATTCATGGTTGCCCATGAAAACTAGTGTTTAAGAAACATCAGATAAATCAGATGACTATTTGTAAATCAAAAAGCATCGTTGATGATTTAGAATTATGTTTGTCATAGCGTAGCCCTACACAAAGATCATCTGTACTGATCTCCTACTCTGAATGCAACAAACACTGAATTCCTCTAAAATTTCATTACGGCCATGAGATCGAAGATATGACTGAGACTATATTATATGCAGCACTTGGCTTCCCCCTTACAAAATAACTCCAAAAAAACATGCCAGAAAACAAAGTTTTCTTTTTTTTCCACAAGTTTAATAATCCAAGAAATTCACTAACACTTATGAACTTGTAAATGAAACCACACAGATCAACAAATCAAATAAATACTTTGTCTGTAAAGTATTTTAAGTAGAAGTCTGTAACATCAGTGCGGGTAAATCAGCAAGGGTGAATTAGCACTCTCTCTCTGCGTGTGTGCAGGGATCTGCACAGAAGTGTGTTCTTGCTTGTTTCTGAATGTAGAACGCTACGCAAAGCTGCTTATAGTTTTAAAGTTCTCCGCACTTTAAGCGAGTTGAGATAAAATGACCAGTCACGTTTAATATCAATAAATCCCACCGCACTGGGGTGAAGACCGCTCGCTCATAATACAGCAACCCTTTTATAAGACTTAAATAAGACTCCACAATCACCACCTTATAGCTTATTTCTTACATTTATGCATGTATTTATGCTTTATACATACTGCTCTTTCTATTAGGACTTATTCTGCTGATACCGTCAATGCATTTTCCTTTAACTTTAAAATGCCTATTTTTAACAGAACTATGGTGAGGATTGACATGGTCACTGACAAAGTAAGTTTAATTAACTGTGATGGCATATTTAGTTATGAATGGCATATTTTTGCAGGTATATATCAGCTCATAATTGCAGCACACTGTGCTGGTAAACAAGTGTGTGTAGTATAATAATGTATGACATTGTTTATTGAAGAGTTGTCTGGCACTGTTCTTTGTTAAACTGCTTTGAAATAAAAATACAGCGATAGATTCTTTCTACAACACCTCCTACAAGTCCCCCCCCAGATTTTATCAATCCTTCCATATGAGCTTCTGACAGGGGAATTTCCCCATACACTAAATTTACTGTCTTCAAGTAGTAGTATTATGAAGCTAATGTGAATCTAGTGTTTTTTAGCATTGTAGGTGCCATGCCATGAACCCTGCCCCCACAACAAACAGAACTGAACCGAGGCTCCAAAACCGTGATATGAACCAAACCGTGACATTGGTATATCGTTACACCTCTACCAATCATTAACAGTTATTTTGTTATTATAAGCAATCACAACTCCCTTTACATACATCAGATTGGTTCTCTAAGTCTTTACAGTATATATTAAAAAAAATGTGAGGATTTGCATTGACAGAGCCCTGAAGAACATTAAGATTAAAATCTGTGAAAGGAATTACAGAACTCCAGAGAGCTCAGACAGTGCTTTACTGTGCTTTACTTTACAATGCTTTAATGGAAGATGATTAGACGTTTAGGCTTCGCCACGCAAGTGCATCATTACCCAAAAATAAACGTATTAAAGTTCACAAGATGAGATTCCGACTTTGAGGTTTCCCTTAAATCCTTTTAACATTCCTTTAGACTTCCACAGGTAGGGCACACAGATTTACACAAATTCCCAAGCTTGCACCAATGGTTGCACCAATATTGTCATGTTGGGCTGGCTGGAATGCACAAAAAAAAAACAGAATAGCAATGTTTTGGGTACAGAGATTACACTATTCACTGAAATTTAACTACAAATTGCTTTATAAATTAGGCTAAGAGAAACTATTTGCGATAGAATAAATAGATACCAATATTAGCACAGATGTTTGAAGTCAAAAGAACAGCACAAACAAATTAAAGTGTGCATAACTATAAAAAACTATGGAAAACAAAGAATCCTTGTGACTTACAGAACAGGATCCTTGAACCACATCAGTAGTAATCAGACTCCTGTGTAGCACAACGGACACCTGATTCTCTAAGGAACTGGATGTGCTAAACTAGAGGCTGCTTATGTCCCCGTGATAAATGCATTTAGGGACTCTACACAATCTAGGCATTCTACACAATACCCCACTGCTTACAATAGCCCTCAGTTCAGAGTAACAAGGTGGTTTTGATTCAAAGATGGGCAACAGTCATTCTTGAATTCTATCAGCCTCGGAAAGGTGCATTTTAACATCTTTACTTGCATTTGAACTGAATGCAGGAAATATGAGTGGGCTTAAGGATCTCAGTATGCAGTCCCATAAAGTAAAATAGCTGCAGGAGAACTAAGGGGCAAATGAGAGGAGATGCAGCACATTGCTTTTGTCTAAAGCAGCTGCATTACCATTCTTTCAGAAAGACATTTCTTAAAAATGCTCCATTTTAGCCTCCATCATAAGACAAATTCCAGAGTATTCCACATGAAACTACAGACCATATGTTAATGTTACCAATCAGATATAAGAGTCAAATAGGGTCAAATAAGTCCAACACAGACTTCAGTCATCACTAAAGAGCCACAGAAATCCAGTGAAGGCACAAAAAGAGGCAACGATGGCCATTAGTATAATGGCAAAAATATCCTTCAAAACAGATCAGAATTATAGAAGATAACCTATGAGGCCAGAGAAGGACAGTAAGCTTACACATTTCAATGACGCTATAGCAAACTAGCTCAAAGCCAGACTCTTGTTCATACTGCACAGTCAAAAATGTTGCATATATCCAGAATTAGTAATAGACTGTTGGGCCTGTTCGCCTGACTGAAGTGGCGGTTCCCTTTGTGTCATATAATATACAAGACTCAGCATTATACTGGCTATTGAAGGCATTCAACATTGAAAAACCCAATTTGGTCTACCATTAACCACAAGACCAACAGACATTAAAGCACAGGCCACATTTCAGACTACTATATCAATATGGGTTTTTCAAACATGCACATCTTATACCACTAACTTACAACATTTGGTTATCGCAGGGTCTTGATGCAAATTAAGTACTAGTAAAAAGGCTTGCACATTACCTTCAAGTAGTTTTCATTCAATTAGATTTGCCCATTAGTCTGATTCAAAGTACTGCTTATAGCAAGTACTAAGTAATAAGGCAATGTCCAGAATTCTAACAAAATGCTTTAGAATTTGCATAACATTACATAAATGCCAAGGTCAATGGGTAAACTCTCAAAACAAGATCAAACAATTGCTCTTAAATGTCACTGTCTCTTGCCTTCTCTTTCCAGCAGGAAATTGATGCTCCTGCCCCCCAACCCTTTCATTAAACTACATTAGCAATGATGGCTGCTTATAGACCCAGGCACAAATACCCAGCCATTAACAACCACAAAAAAACCCACTTGGTGTGGGCCATTAGTCTAGCAAAAAAAGCATAATGTATTCCTTCGCAAACCCATTATTTTATAAACAAAAATGCATAAGTGAAACTATAAATGTATGTAAAACATTATGCACAAATGTATTCCTTTGTTTTCTGCAAACCCATTACTTTTTAAACAAAAATGCATAAGTGAAATTATAAATGTATGTAAAGTCTAACTGCGGTAACTCTAATACATTCGGATAACGTGTTGTTCCTTTACTTATTCCACACTTCCTATAAGAACCATGTTGGCAATTACAAAAGCTACATTTAAATGTGCTTTAGATTCTCTGACTCATGACAAAAATTTTGTTTACTGGACTAGACTAGCCTGCTTTCACCAAAATGTTGTAGGTTACTATTCTGTTCCTTTTCTGTCAACTATTATATTCACTCTTTGAGAAGGTGAATAACTTTGAATAACCTAAGATTAGGTTAATTCAAATCTGCACAATATTATGTATGATACAAACCTAAAAGGGAACAGCACCACACACACAATAATAATACGACCAGGGAGATCACGTTAAAAGCATTAGAATATTCTTAGAAACTTTATAGCAAACAGTTTCAAACCTATTACAAGTTTCAAATGTTTCTTTAATTACAAACCTGCCACTCGTTTTCAATAGTATGACGAAAGTGTAATCGAAATCAAAATGCGTATTTTGTTAAACCTAAGAGCGTTTCAACAGTACAAATTGTCTATGCTGAGGTTACCAGGACCCTGCAGATTTTGTTTGGCCTAAATATCAAAGCTAACATGTGGAGTGCTAACAAACTACAACAGAAACAGAAAAGTTTGGGTAGTTGGTGACCGTGTTTAGAACATTTCTTGGACATCAACTACGTCTCAGAAGTTAGTTCGAACGTAATTAAGATAATTTGCAGACTAGCAGAACGTTCTTGCTCAAGCAAAACTTATAGGTATATTCAGTCGTTGTGCGTCAAAGCTGGAATAAAGTTAAGCAGCCGAAGGAATAAATGATACACACCCAGGAGTTTCTTCACCTCTTCCTCGCTCATGAATACGTTCACATTTGGTCTGTTGTTATTGTTTATGCCGGGTGCATTGCTGGGGTTGGCGAGGCATCGGGCCCCGTCGAGTAGCAGGAGGAAAAAGAAACCCGCTAGTTTCCACATAACCGTATGCGGCCAACCCCGGGACACTGCCGTCGCGCCTCCACCGGAGCCCCGCGCTGGCACAAACATCACAGCCCGCCGTCAAGTCCAAAACTCTTTGCGACCTGAGTGCGCCACGGAACCTCATCCAAAGCTTGAGTTACTTCCCGAGGGCGACATACTATTAAGTTTGGTGACGGTGCTCCATGCCGACCCCTCTCTTCTCCCGGTTTGTCCCCCCTCACCCGCCGCCGCCGCCGCAACCGATAGCCGTCCAGCTAACTTCTGTTAGCTCGCTCCTAATCTCAAGGACTGTAAGTGCGGGGGCTACTTAAACAGTTGGACGGTATAGAGTGCTGTTTTTTGGGTTGAAGTCCATACGCTTTATTTTCTTTTTTACGTCGACAGAAAAGCCACAAAACAAACAGCTTGTAAAAGTATCCTCTAACCCATTCCTTTCATGGTCTTTCCCACCCCCAGCCATCTGGGGGGTAGGGGTGTGGAGTTGGGGGCGTTAGGTACTTGTCATTTAAAACCAGTACGCGCACGCAAAGTTCGCTCTTTGGATGTTAATGCAATACAACAGGTGAAAACTGTAAACTGTAAACTAACGAAATTAATAATTGTGTCACACAAAAATAGCCATTCTTTATTTGATGCTTTTTAATTTAATACATGTTAAGAAGTGTGGGAAGAACTTGTGGAGTGATGAATATTTCTATATGTTTGCAAATAAATGTTTTACATAAAAGCCTATACACAGAAACCGCCACTGTTCTCGAATTTATTTTAGGCTTTAAACCATTAATCAGATTGTATCCATGTAGCTTTGCTTATAGCCACCAAACTGGTAGCTCTAGACTTTGATATCTGTAACAGTCTGTAACAGTTTTCCCCCCATTATTGCCTAATTGTAACGGCAATATTTAAACTTAGCAGGTAAGATATAGCCATTATATATTTCATAGCCGAGGAAACAATGTTTGGAACTTTGACCAATGATAAAAGCACCTTTGGCATTTATTTTTACAAAATAGCGGCATCTTGTGGTGAGTCAAAGTCTAGTACAGCCTCATACCTGTTGTTTAGACCTAAGTAGAACGTCAGTTTTTAACCCCATCAGATAAAAAATATTTAAAAAAAATTAGACATTATTAACACCACGGTTTCATACCTTTTCCCTAGGCCCTCCAACTTTGTTTTTTTCAAGATTATTTAAAAATACGCCTGAAAACTGGAGAAAGTATGACTTTTTTACATTTTTATTATTAAAATATTCAACTACAAAAACAGACTATAAACACTATTTACATGGTAACTAGCAGAGAGTTTTTCTTTACACAATCAGAACATGAAGTTTCTCTTCCAGTATTTAGTGTGATCTTGCTGTAGGAGACAAAAAAGGCTTTAACCAGTTCAGATTGCTGAATGAAGAATACTTGCAGGTTTTGTAGATTGATCAGGCAATTGTTTCCCAAAAATTCCCTGAGGGACTAGATGGCCACTACATATCAATATTTACAAATATTTACATTTGAGGTATGCTATTTTATGCAGATAGCTGCTAAATCATATGGTCAAAGGTATTTTACAGGAGCTGTAAACACCAAAAAACATCCATAGAACTGTCAGTCAATGAAAGGTGACCAGTGATGCAAGAAATCATTCAGCCTCCTAAAACAGAAAAAACATGATAACATATACAGTATGTAAAATCATTTTGACCATTTATGACAGCACTAGGAAAATACCCACCCCTGCTATTGTTGTCTTTGAGTTCTTCTGTCTGTTGAGAAAGGAAACATTGTTGTAATCATATCTACAGCATGATGATGATCATCTTTCAGCTTTGCAACATACTTACTAAGCACTTTATTAGGAACTTATGTGATTTTCCAATCAGCAAAAGCAGTAGAAGCAGCGCAATGCATAAAATCAGGCAGATTTGAGTCAGGAGCTTCATTACATATCAACCATCAGAAATGGGGGAAATGATCACAGATCCTGCTCCTTGAGGGCCAGTCTCCTGCAGATTTTAGAATCAACCCTAATCAAGCACACCTGAATCAACTAACCAAGGTCTTACTAGACAAATTAAAAACCTCAGACAGGTGTGTTAAGGCAAGTTGAAGCTAAACTCTGCAGGACACTGGCCCTCAAGGAGCAGGACTGGTCACCCCTGCTCCTGGTGCCAAGACATATCCAGTGAGCAGTATTTATGATGATGGAAACACCTTGTTGATAAGAAAGGTCAATAAAGATTGGCCTAACTGATTCGAGCTGACAGAAAGGTTATGGTAACTCAGATAAACACTCAATTGTGGTGAGCAGAATAGCATCTTTGAATATACAACACATTGAACTCTGAGGTATATGAGCAGAAGAGAACATTGGGTTCCACCTCTGTCAGTTAATAACAGAAAACTGAGACTGTAAATCTCAGTTTGAAAATATCATGAGTTAACTTTTCTTCATTGGTCTTCCTAGTCACCAAATTTGAATCAATTAGAACACCTTTGGGATGTTGTAGAATTGGATGTTTGCAGCGTGAATGTGCATCTGACAAATCTGCAGAAATTGTTACGCAATCATGTCAACATGGACCAGAATCTCAAATGTCTGGTCCATGAAAATCCATGTTTTGAAGAGCTGAAACTGTTTTGAAAACACAGAGAAGCCCTAGTCAACATTATTATTACTAATAAAGTGTAGAGCAAGTATTATTGATGATAGTTTATGTTGTGCTTACTTGGAGTTTTCTTAGGTAGCATAGGCTCACAGATCTCTTTATAACAAACATCCTGCTGAACTTTATATGTCCTTTTGTACCTGAGGGTGAAAACAAATGCCCAGCGATTTATACAACTAATAGATTAGACTCTAATAAAACAAGACAATAATCCTGCAAATAGAACTGCTATATTGGTAATATTGCCAAACAGGAGATCCTTACAAATAACGGTAAACACCATCTTCCCGCACAGGCACACTCTTTGTTTCAGAGTAAAGGCGAGTGCATGTGTGAGGCAATCGCTGACAATCTGTATATAACAGGGCAGAGAAAGTATGTAACAAAAAGCAGTGCTACATTATTTTTCATTGATAGACATGGCCATACTAACATAGTTCACACTGCCTGCCCTTGAAACCAGTGGCACAGTTGCAGCTGAATAACTCCTCAGTCTGAATACATGTCCCACCATTCTGGCAGGCTTGAGTTCTGCAGTCTTGAGATGACTCTGAAATAATAAAAATGGCTTTAGTGTTTAAATACAAACAAAACAAATACTTGAAACACTGGCAAGCTTGCAGCTTTTCCAGGATTGTTCCATTAGCTGTTCTCTCAAATACACATCAACATGTAGTTTTATGCAGTCATAGGTTATTTTATTTTCTGAGTTTTATTTTTGATGAGTCTGTGGATATCATCATGACAATCATGATTAGAAAGTACAAATACCAACATAATTATAATTTCAATAAAAAAATTTAAAAGTCTCCTGCTCTATGAACCAAGAACTTTCTGTCAAATAAGTGAAGCAAATAAGTGAATTCCACAGCTTAATTTATAGGACAGACTTTATTGAAAGATCACCTACCAGATTTACTCTTTGTCACTTCATCTGGAATTTCCAGAGCTAGACTGATCTTATTGGTTGTTTCTTCCATTTGTTCTAACTTTAATGGAGGATCTGGCTCTGTTTAAGAAATTTAGAAGAGTGTTTGTCCACAGCAATAAAAGATACAAACATTAATAATACTATACTTAACAATATTTAGTTACACAATACCAAAATTGCAGAGTAGACCCAAATAGGTCAAAGCCAAAGTGCAGAGAAAATTCTTTTTTATTTTTTATTTATGTGATGGTAAATTATTAAATTAAATGAATTTATGTACAACTGGAATTTATTTTCTAGATAACGTAATATATATAACAAATAGTGTATTACACATTTTTAAAATTTATATATTATATTAAATTACATATGCAGTGGTTACTGACTTGTTCGGTGTCTGATAGTTTTGTGTGGAAGGCTGGTAAACTTGGCTGTAATCCTCACCCTACCATCAATAAGCTCTGTGTATCTGGGAGGGACAATGAACATATGCAGATTATTGTACAAATAGCTTTCTAATAACACATTCATAATTACTGTGTTTTATCTGTAAACTATTCTATACCTTTGTGGCTTTTCTAAGACTTCTGTGTTGTCAGCTGTACCCCCATTTTGAACTTGTGTCAAGGTCTGGCCCACTTGATAGCCCTGCCCTCCCTGAGGTCTGTCACCTTTAGGTACTGTGTAATAAAGTATACAAAGACAGGCCACTACAATGATAATATGTCCTCTGAAAATATGAGAAAAACAATCTGAGAATAAGCGTTTATCTTAAATAACAGTGACGCACATGTTGTGAAGGCTAGGTGTTGTGGGACACTTTGTATATTGTCCTGGCCTGTTTTGCGTACAGAGGTCAGGGATAGACGGTAATGCTGTCCGGGAACAAGGTCACGTAAAGTATATGACCCCAAGCTTCCACCAGGCAGATAGCGGCTACGTGTACTGAGGCCTCGAGTAATATTTACTACGAAACCATCTGGAAGACTTCGAGGATTACGGTCCCATGTGATCCGAGCAGAGGTAGCAGTGATACGGGACAGAGAAAGATTTTGAGGGGGGAGGGGTCCTGACAGAGAAGACAGGAAAATGGTGTTATTACAGAGATGCATGGATTTGTAACACAGAGCTGGTGAGATACTTACTGGTCCAGAAATTGAGTGGCCCAGCAGATTTGCTGGTTGACGGCAGGTCTTCAGGGCGCAGACCACTCTGTGTAACTACGCCCACTGTGTACATTTGACCCGGAAGCAATGCACTGTTAATTACACACAACTAGTAAGTAAAATATTTAAATCAATTCTAACATTTCAATTATAACAATTTCAAACACTTCGATTCAAACTATGTGACCAATGTATCAAAACGTATTTACAAAACTTGCATTGCAACTGACAAATTGATCGTTTTTTTATTATTTAAAAAAAGAATTAAATAATAATATTATTATTAATTATATTATTAACATTATTAATATTATTATTAAATAATATTATTTACTCTTATTTTAAAATTCCTTCCTATGGTTTGCTATACCTCAATATACTCGATAGAAACAGCAGACTACACTGAAACAGACCGCTATAATACTTTAAGGACACAATGATCATTTTTAAAACTCCCGCCAAAATGTATGTTCCCCGAAACTCTGCTCTATCTTTGTTCAACTGTCTCCAACTGCAGAAGCTACTCTTTTCCACCAAAGCCTTTAAAAGCCCTCTATTTGTGCTGGTTCTAACTATTTGCATGTGGAAGTTTTTAATCGTTGGTGGGTTGCGATTCAGAACTGGTAAGAAACTGCAACTAACTACAATACATTTAATCTATTGGCAACACGTTATATTTATCATTTCTATAAAAGCTTACAAGCTAGATTGAAAGTTCAAAACTTAGACAAATAGGTTTTAATGTAAATATGCTGTGAGACGCACAGCCTGTTCAACAGAGTGTACTGTTGTTTATATAAATGTCAATCGGTTGTCAGACATAACTTTAAAAAATGCCCAAAACATGGTGATACGGTGAACATTTATGTGGTCACGCAAAATTACCGCAGTTACGTCTATACATCCATCACTAAATTATAACCATTCACCGTACAGGGTGATGCCGTGCTAAGGAATCATTACAGCAGTACAGTGTAGCAAAGACTCTTTCCAGGACCGCAGTATATAATTTGAAGAACTGCAGTTTCCGAAACCCATGTTGTAGTTATAAAAACTGCAGAACAATAACGGTGGCTTTGCATCCTTTAGTTATTTGAATCCTTGTAAAGCAGATAAGAATGCACGCTAATTAAATAGTAAATAAACATCTATGTTTATTAAACCAGTACATTTATTAAATATTCCGCACAGTATGTTCTGGTTAAAATGTTCCAGAGGAGTGTAATCTATTACATCATTAAACGGAAAGGCTTTTTGCCTTGCTTTTATAATTAGTTGTTCTGTTGCAATATAATTTGAAAGTACAACATTTTTAAAAATGACTGGAATAGCCAAAAAATTACTGGAATAGCCAAACCAGTTAATTAGAATGTGCACATACCTTTGGCCTTGTAATGACAGGTAGTTTTTTTAGGTAGATTAGGTTTAAAACTATTCTGAAATATTTTGCAGTGTTTGTGCTTTCTCTTTATATGTGCATGTGTGCTGATTAATTGTTAGGTCGTGACTGACCTGAAGGTGTACTCTGTGACACTGCTATTGAGTACAGCTGTGCGAGGGACACTCCCATCTGCAGGCACCAGGGACACTCGAACCTGACTGACTGCAGTGTGGCGGTTAACCTGGAGCAGCCACCGCAGCCATACCTGGGAAGATGACACATTCACTACCTCCAGCTGTTCTACCTTACGTGGCCCTGACAGAGAACAGAGGAAGAGTATGTGAAGCGAAGACTGTACCTGATACCACATCAAATTTAACAGTGATTGAAATCATTATCCTATATATTACAAATATACACAAACACTCTATCACAAACATCTTTAAAGTACCATAAAAACAATCAAATTCTGTTTTCTTATGGTGGGAGCACATAAGAAAAGCACACAGAAAAGGTGGGAGCTCTTACTAGTGCGGATGAGCGCGAAAGCAGGCTGGCTTATGTCATTGCTGTTAGTGTTGCGCTTGACAGAGAATGTGGAGATGTTGTAAAGCTGTCCTGGGTTCAGGCCTTGCAGCACATAAGTAGAACGTTGCTTCTCCAGGAAATCTGTCTTCCTTGGTACACGGCCGACAGGGGCAAAAGCAATGGCAAAGCCGCTGATCAAATTCTGAGTGGCATCTGACTGATCCCAGCGTAACTCAACTTCATTTTCTTCTACCCGCAACACATGCAGGCCAGATGGAGGCAACAGGTCTAAGAAAAGTGAAAGTATGTTAAATAACTCTCAAAATTATGATAACCCTCTAAATTATAATAACAGATGTAATTTGTTTTAAACAAAAAATACATAAAAATGCAGATATCGTTATTAAAATTTGTGTTTCTGTAGCTTAGTTGGTAGAGCATTACGCCAGCAACGCAAAGGTCGTGGGTTTGATTCCCAGGGAGCACAGATGCAATGACAAAATGTATAACTTGAATAAACTGTAAGTCGCTTTGGATAAAAGCGTCTGCCAAATGCATAAAAGTAAATGTAAAATTATTTGGCCGGATCTCAGAATAATTGATTACTTCCCCCTAAACAATTTAACATATCACATTGGTAGTGTAGGCAAAAAGATTTTTATTCAAGAACAAACAAACTCTGAATTACATTCTATCTGAATATCTGTTTTTTTTAAATAGCCTTCACTTCTACCCCAGAAAAGTAAATGGATATGAGTTGATATTAAATAATAAAAGATCAGGAGCTGACCTCTCTCACAGTCTCTCCCTGTGTGGCCCACCCTGCAGGCACAGCTGTAGTTCTCCCTCCTATCACTCCTACAGATGCCTCGGGTTCCGCAAGGCTGCAGTACACATGGATTGTCCACTAGATGGTAATAGAGGACCAAACAATACTTAAAATTCAAGATTTAAAGCAACCTATCTGATAAAGATAGACCTTTGATGATACCTCAAAGTCCCAGAGGACAAAAATGGTAATCAGTTTTAAACAGAAATATTCACATTATAGAATACATTATTTTGATTATGTTAATTCATCTAGGCTAGTGTAAAATGTCAGGTAGAATTTTTGTAAGAAACTAGACTTGGATTAAACTTTTTTTTGCTTCTGCGTAAAGCTGTGCCAGTTAATGTTAAAAAAAAAAATTAATTAAAATGTAATAGGGTCTTGTTTTTCATATACCAGCCCAATGGTCATTAACAAATATGAGATTTATTGTGCACTTTATCAGCAGTAATATTAAAAAAGTTGTTAACATACATGTTTGACAGCGATCTCCAACATAACCCTCTTTACAAACACACAGATGGTTCCTCCTGTAGCCTCGACACACACCTCCATTCAAGCAAGGATTTGGCTCGCATCCATCCTGTTCTGCAAAACAAACATACATCTGTATCATAAGATAGGAAATCCTTCATTCTGAGAGGTTGGCTGCCTGCAGGAGATACAGTAGGTGTACAAGTTTTTTGTATGTCTCTAATCAGATGTAAGTGATTATCAAGGCTGAAAGCAAATATTGTAACATCCTTCCAAGGTTTTCAGAGTTATTGCCATACAAGCTGCAAGTACATGATTTTTTCACAAAGACCCTGTTTGCCAGGGACACTATAAATGCACCTTAAGGGGAAGGTTCTTTGCAGATGATTGCAAAGAACGTGTCTTGTGTGAACTAAGGTTGCAAAACTTAAATCTATCATCACATAATTCACCAATGATTTAAGATCGTACTACCTATCTCACAGTCTTGTCCAGCATAGCCTTGCTGACAGTGGCAGAAGTAAGAACCGGGCTGGTCCTCACATGTACCTCCATGCTTGCATGGCTCAGAAAGACATTCATCAATATCTGTCAGAACAAACATTGTAAGCATTCCGATATTTTAAAAAAATTATAAAAAAGTAGATTTGTACACTCTGAGAAACGTATATATATTACACAAATACCTGTTTGACAGCGCTGGCCTGTAAAACCATCCTCACACACACACAGGTAGGAAGCTATTCTATCCCGACAAGTTCCCCCATTCATACATGGCTGAGACAAACACTCATTTATTTCTGAAGAGAAAGAAATTAATTTAAGTATAAATTACAGCACATGGTTTGGTGAGCAATTAGCAAAATTTTGAATTTCTGGGTGTTAGGTGTTACAGGTACTGGATGATGCTGCCTCTGTCTAATCTTAAATGTTACATCAATACCAGTACATAAATCTAAGATGTTAGGCCATCACCAGCACATCTAAAGATGAACAAAATATTTAAAACACTTGTAAGTAAATCAAGTAATGCTCTACCCTATCTTTATTACATATTATATACAGTATATTATATATATTATATACAATAAGTGTCCACTAACCTTCACAGACAGGAGGCTGGCTCCAAGACCCATGGTTGCTGCAGATGCTCTGGGTGGATCTGGGGATGGGAGTGTAGCCTGGGTGGCATGTATACTGCACAATGGAGCCTTGGGTAGTAGAGGAATATTGCACTTCTGCATGCTTGATTTTCACAGGAGAGCCACAGTCAAGACCTGTAGTGTGAGCAAAGTACACAGACAAGGTTTACAGCCAATCAAAGTAGCAGTAACAAAGACCTACTGTATAACCATACTTCAGTACTAGAAAACTCTAAAAACTAGAGTGAGCGGGGAAGCAATAGATATATGTTTCTTTCTCCCTTCAAAAAAATTATTACTTTTCCCTAAAATATAAAGAACCAGTCGGTCTCACTTTACCTAATCCACATGGCCACATTTACAGCCACAGGGAGATTCATTAATAGGGATAAGCTGTAAAAACATCCTTATTGTGAAATGTTTTGGGTGACAAGGGGATGGTATTTCATCCTATCATTGAACAGCAGGACACAAATTTTACAGCACCTTGCGGAAAACCCTTATATCCCTTGTTTAGAGAGAGTATCAAATGCACTGAGGGCTTTATCCAGCTCATCCTCTAGGGAGAAAAGAAACAATCCAGCTTTACTGCAAGAATTGGCACCTGGTGCTTCTTCCTGGCATCATTTGAATGAGAATGAACGACCGCTCTTCTCCTCCTACATATCAATTACACCTCCATGAATGAACAGTGACTACCGTAAAGAGCTTGTGTCAGCACCTTATTCCTGTTCTGTTAGCAAACAGCTCATGTAGATAATAGGAGATAAAAAAAAAGTTTGATTACCCTCCAAGACTGGATTGGATCCCCTGTTGATCTCACAGTGTCTTCCAAAGAAGGATGAAGAGCACTCACATTTGTATTTACCAATGTAGTGGAAACAAGTTCCCCCATTCAAACATGGACTGGAAGCACAAGGATCCGGCTTTCCTAAACATTAAGCATTAAATGGTTAAACAGTACTGAGTACACGTGCACGTGTGCGTACTTGCGTAACTATTTGCAAAGCAAAACATGACCATTTGTGTGTGTATCTGAATGAGGTCAACATGTGTGAGAAATCATTGATCATTACAGTAGCACAGAGAAAGAATCAGCTTTTTATGCATGTGCCAGGGCAAGTTGTTTTTCCTACATGTGAGAAATCCAAGTGTTGAACAAACTCCAGCAAATTGGATCATTGCACAAGGCCAAGCAGTTGCACAACTTTAATGTGGGACAAAGTTAGAATAATGAAAATCCAGAGATGAAAAGGCCCTTGGCTTTGAAGAGCTGCTTTTTTTGCAAGGTTTTATGGCAGTCAGTGTGTGCGGAAACGCCATTTTCCAAACATGAAGAAAAGAAGATTATACTTTATACTTATTATACTTATTTAATTTGAACAGGACAAAGTAAAATGATAAAGAAGATAAAGTAAATGAAAAGTAACATCCCCTGGGTTCGTACTGCTGGCTGAGAATAACATGGTTAAAACCGCACACACATTTATACTTATGCATGCATTTATGCATGAGACAAATTACAAATATTTTGAAAATGCATTGAACTCTTAACAACATCTACATTTCATGATGCTGAACACTCACCGACTTCACAGTGTTTCCCTGTGAAACGGTAGGGACACACACACCGGTAGCTATCAGCCTCTTCTTTACAAGACCCTCCATTACGACAGGGACTAGAGGCACAAACGCTTAATCTGACTGAGAAGGAAAATAAACAAATTAAGCTCTATGCACCAGACAATAGGAAAACGGCTTATACTGATTAAATTATTGAGGGTCTGACTACCATTGTTGTAAGCACAGACAAAATGTTAAAAAGGATAGCTAATATAACATACCTCTTTCGCAATGCTTGCCTCTGTAGCCATACTTGCATTCACAGTTGTAGCCTCCATCTCTCTCAAAGCAATATCCTCCATTCTGACATGGTGAGGAATCACAGGCTGATTGGGGCTGTACTGAAAAACACACAAACCGACTTTACCATGTTCCCTCATACCAGGTGATAATTTTTACCACTTGCCAGTAACTTTATGGCATGTTGCAATAATTTTACCCAAGAAAACACCACATATAGATCGTCTATGTATTTTAATGGTCAAACTGAAACATTACTTTTAGGTTATGCCAACATATGTGGCTTTGCCTTGGCTGTCCAGAGGTCTTACCATACGGGTAGAAGTCTTTGTGGTCAAAGTCGACACCGGTTTGGCAGGTGCAGAGGTATGTGCCACCATATTCTAAGCATGGCCCTCCATCAGGACATGGTCTGCTGTTACTACATGGTGTTTGCGTTACCTCTAGGGTGTGGAAAAATATTATTTATAAATTAATCATAATACAGTAAATTCACAAATGCTAATGGTGAAAATCATATATTGTTAGAACAGAAGAAGTTGGCTACACTCTTCAGATACAATTTCCACTGTGACCAACAAAAAATTTAGCTTCTGACTGACTTTATATTTTCTCTACCAAAGGTTTTCACAGTAGAAATCAAGAGAAACTCAAATTGTTGTTTAAATCAAACATAATTTTAGTGACATTATAGAAACAATTTAACATAGTAGTATGCCTTTAAGATAGTATGGCTTTTCAGTTAAGATAAGCAAACCATTATTAGTGTCTTAACCAACACAACATGAAAATAAAATTGGACTCTTTTGGTTACTAACTTTCAGTTTGGTATGACTCTTTGGGGATAAGGTATGCAGTTAATACATACCAAACTGACAGTAGAGTCCAGTGAAGCCTGTCGGACATTCACATGTGTCATTTAGATCAACACAAACACCTCCATTCTGACAGGGACACTCCTCTGTAGGGTTTAAAATGTGAGATACAGAGAAACATAAAGAGAGTGTTATGTAAGAAAGTAAGTGTAACTTTTACTTTGCTGGAGAATTAAATTAAGAGAATTGGAGAATTTGGAAGCTTTTCCATACAAATTGGTAGGTCTTTTTTTATTTCCTTTTGAATTCTGGGGGTTTGCATGAGAGCGTAATTTTTCTGATAATTTTCTGACCCTAGGGGTAATTAATAGATCGTTAATTTCAGAGCATTTTTTACTTGTTGTCTCTAAAGTTGGTGTCTTTGATCTCTGTGTCCTATTAGACACTCCTAGGTTCTGCCTGTGAGCTGCTACCTTCTCTTCCTCAGAGGAATGCACAACTTTTTCCACTACACTTTCCAAGTTAGCCGGGCAGGAAGGTATGCTGGAGATTTAAGAGAGTCTATTAAAGCACTGATAGTTCTTTCAACTCAAGAGTGAAGGGTAGGGCATACATTTAATAGCTCACATACTCTTAAATAATTTCCCTTTTAAACAAAGTTTTTGTAGACACAGTGATGCTGGGAACAGACCTTGCCATTCAATTAAAAATACACCAGTGACCGTTGCAAACGCATGAATGAAACAAAACACAAAGAGCCACATGGGGTGACATTACATCAGCATTGGCCAAAGAAGCAAAACCAGCACTATCATGTGATAGTACCATGTAAATTGTCTTTAGATTATGTAATCAACATATCCTGCAATTTCATCTTCATAACCCTTCAATTAGAGATTTGTGGTTGGATATTAGTTCTTGCAAACACGTCTTACCAGTTTTGTTGCAGGGAAGTAAATTCTCAACATTAGAACTGTCTTATAAAAGATAGGCCCTTTTAAGTATAGACAGGGGCCCTTTCTCTTGTTGGTAGTAGTTAAAAGTACCATAAAGCAATTTTTTACAACATCAAGCAGTTGATGACTAGCTGAGATTGTGTAGGTTTGAAAAATTATGCTCATCCATCATGGCTGCCTCATTTTCCCTGTGTTTCATGTTCTTGCCCAATTTGTTTTAAGTAAAGAGTTTACTGTTTACTGTAGTAAACCTTTAGACCACTGTACCTTCACAGTTTTCACCATAGTAACCGGGAGTGCAGGTGCAGTTGTAGTTTTCAGGGCCAATGAATTTGCAGATTTGATGCTTTTCACAGCCTTCTCCATCACAAGGAACTGTAAATCAAAAAATATATTTGTGGTGTCTTGTAAGAAACAGAGAATGGTTTTAAGCTTAGAAGGTGCTAAAGGAGATGTATTTACCTGACTGATTTGCAGCATCAGTACTGGATACATTTTCCATGGCAACCACCTCTGTTTCAAAGCACAGTTAAGAAATTTAAGTATGTATTTATTAGGTATTACTAAGACATGACTTAAATATTATATTCTATATATATATATAAAATACTTATATATATATATATAAAATATACTATGACTTAATAGAATAACAAAACATTAAATTAAGTGATGTCCCCTAAAATAAACTTAATGTTTGGTTTTGTCCACCAGCTACGTTTAGTTAACGAGCAACGTCAGATTGCTCCCCCACAACGAGGTACCAGATCACTCTCTAAAACTTTCACCTGTTCTGTTCCTTTGTGGTGGAATGAACTCCCAGCCTCCACCCGATCTGCTGAGACCATCACAACCTTCAAAAAACAACTCAAAACAGACACCTACCTGACTAATCCCTAATGCTCTGATATTCTTTCCTACAATAGAATACAATATCCGCTTGTAAATGTATCTTTGTAGATTTGGCTTGTTGGTTCTTAAGGCAAAATGTTTAACGCTCTCATCTTTTGTAAGTCACTTTGGATAAAAGTGTCTGCTAAATGAGAAGAAAGTTATGCTGTTTTTTTGAAACACTACTTCTTAAGAGATGTGTCACTTCAACCTCAGACAAACATGACAAAACCCATGAACTTCAGAACCATGAAATGCAACTGCTTCTTTTAGCAAATACATCAGTTCAATAAGTTATACATGAGGTCTGGAACCACAGATAACTTGGAGCGTGCCCTACTCTTTATTCAGAATTTCGATTTTTCAATATTTTTTGTGTCAGTGGTAGTCGGAAAATGTCACAGAAAGACAAAGTGGCTGGCTGTGTGAGTGTCTTCTATCATTAAACATTTTTCCCATTGCAGAGGGAAACAAAAAAGACTATATTGTTTTAGTTTGTGGCATTTATTAAACAGCAAAGGTGGATAGAGAGTTTGAACAGAAGAAGCACACCTGTCTCACAGTGATTTCCAGTGAAGTTTGCTATACAGGTGCAGGTGTAGTTATTCACAAGGTCTTCACACACACCTCCATTCAAGCATGGCGTGGATGCACATTTGCTTATGTCTGAATTTAAAAAACAAGAAGATTAATTTATTAGTACAGACACCTTTATAAAGGCAATCCCTAAAACATCTTGGTTTTAACTGTATCAATATCCAAAGACATGGGCATGTATGAAAGTTTATTCAGGTGTATGGGGTTCAAAATGTGGAAAGGCCAATGGTTTAGTTTTTTAGAGTACCTCCTAACGTAGCTTGTGTATTATTAACCACTACTGTGAAAGCCCGTCATTGTTGATTTTTAAAGGGAAATTAAAAGAGAAATAATGTCACTGTTCATTTGTAAAGCGACATATTAAGGACTGCTTAGAGAACTCTGACAATTAAACATGAAACCTGAAGTAAAAACACTGAAAAGTATAGCTGATAATATAATTCAATTTACGGTTATTATGTACTTAAACATATTATACCATAGCTGTTTTTATGAAGTGAAATGAATAAGAGTGGTCCTTATGTGGAAAGAAGGAAAGATTCCCTAGGAAAAGTTGTGCCCTTTCAGTGACACTCCCAAGGATTCATACTCACCTGACTCACATAGGAAGCCTGTATAACCTGCCTGGCATACACAGGTAAAGTTTCCGACACCCTGTATGCACTGTGCTCCATTGAGGCATGGGCTCTCTTGGCATTCATCAATGTCTGCAGGCAATAAACACATACACACGCAGGCATACACACACACACATACATGAATATTTATTCAGCTGATAAATATATCCTCCACACCATTCCCCTCACTCTGAAAGTATGCACTTCTGGCTGTGAAAGTTATTAGAGGTTTGATACATCTCTGCAGGCTGAACTGTGGGAACGAGGAGGCTGAAGCCAGCAGAGCACCAGGGGTGAAAGGGAAGACAAAATCAGTGAGAAGAGAGGCCACAGCACAAAAAGAAAAAAATAGAGATCAAAGCTAATCCATTCTTGGTCACTCTTTAACTATTTCTAACCACAATGGACAATAGCAAAGACCACAATAGAATGCAAAATAACAGAGCTGAACATGTGACTTCATGAATTTAGTGTGCATCGTTGTAACAGTTCAACATTTCTTTCAATTTCAAAGAAGCACTCTTACTATTGTGTGCTGAGATTAGATACACAGGCTTATTTTATTTTTGTTTATTTGAATATTTTGCCCTTCAACTATGGCCGTTACCTGTTTCACATGTTGTCCCTATGAATCCCACTGGACACAAGCAGATGAAGAAGTTCATCTTGTCCACACATGTGCCTCCATTATGACAGGGGTATGAGGAGCATTCATCAACCTCTACTCAAACACAAAAAGAACGACAATACTTCAGATATGGCATGTGACTCTTATTAGACATCCACACAGGAATTAAAACATGAGGGAATCCTAAAGTGTAAAGTGTGAAGGAAAAGGTAATGATTTGACCACAGCTAAATGCTGGATGGGCTCTTCTGTATGTGTATTACATACAGATGTGACTAAGGGAAATTCTGTCTCTCAGGTTGTCCCCAGCTTGCAGGATGGGATTCTGCCTTACAAGCTGACTTGCTCTTCAATGGCAAGGAAAAACATGCATACAGGCAGAGACAGGCATGTGGTTAATAGAGAAATTTCATCATTCTTTTACCTATCTGGCACCTGCGTCCGGTAAAGCCAGCCAGACATGAACAAGTGAAAGAGGGATTTCCAGTGATGCAGTCATCAATGCAACGCCCCCCATTTAAACAAGGCCTCAAGTTAGGGCAGACAGAAGCTGAGGAGAACAGCAGAGAACAGTATACTATTGGCACAGTTGATTAAGTATAATGCATGTCCTTGAACACAAATACTTTCTTTTTAAATTTGTGGTTTACCTGAGTCATTGCAGCCTCCCACTTGCACATGAGCATCATCAATACGAAAAACCCAACGGCCAGGATAGCCCACATTTGTGGTGTCCTCAACTTCAACAATGTCATTTGTCCGAGAGCCTGGGATGTTGAAATAGCGCCTTCCATCACCAGCATTAAAACCTGCCTAGGAAGAGCAGGGAAGGGGTCAGAGTTCTGTCAGACATTCTTTTTACAATAATGTTAACTTCAAAAATTATTTGGGACTTCATCTGAATTATCATTTGCTGGACACACTGAGTGTGTCAGTCACTGTGTCACATGAGTCTCTCTTATGTATGTTTTTTATTGACACAATGTATATGTACAGCAGTGAGCAGTAGCCAGTTACACTACCCGTGCAAACATCTTGTATTTTGGAAGAGTGACACAGACACACGAACACAATACTGTAAATACAAACAGCTGCACAGACCACCGGGTAGGGGTTACAGTGTGGGTTCAATGAAGAACAGGGTCTTCATATTCATAGTGACAGTAATAAAAAGTCGATGACCTTACCTGTGCAGCTATGCCTCCCAGGCCTGCTAAGTTACCACCACTGGTAGCATGCATCCCCGTTGTCCATGTAATATTGTGGTACTGGAAGATGGTGAAGGAGAGCTTACCATCTGTTATAAGCACTACTTGAAATGTATTCACCTTTAGAAGGGAACAGAGAGCAAGTTACAGTTTCAACAAGCAATATACAGTATCAAACATAATTTTTAAAACAATATACATTTTCCTAAAATATATATGACACTTAAAGCTGGAGGGACTGTGCTAATGCTACATAAAATCTTCCATGCAAGTTGGGTATACTTTGAAGATATATGTCCTGAAAAACAACTATAAAGTTGCTAGGCAGTTGTACTGACTGTGTGACTTTGAAGTTTACAAAGCTATTACCGGAGTAATTGAGCTTCCGCCAAAAAATGTGACTTTATTCCAGGTAGCAATGAGCACCCATGTAGAGACAAACATAGGAAACTCTGGAAAGTAACGGCTAATGTCTGCAGTAGCTTTTAATAAAAGAGCAGGATCTTTGCTTTCTCGATAAAAGATTTTTCCTGCCCGCCGGTTGTCAACATCTGCCCAGAATGGAGCCACCACTCTGCGGTCTCCAGCAATAGGGAATGCCACAGGAGTGAATTGGGACACCTCCCTCAGGAAAGACACCAGGCCGTTGTTATTGACCTAAAAACACAGAAAGAGAGCAAGAACATGTTCAGGGTTAACATTCAACTCACAAATGTACCTTCTGCTCACTTCTCTGCCACTGAGTCACAGATTCCATTGTTGAAGCTCTACAACACCATATGTTTACAAATTTATTTTCTAAGTTGCACAAACAGCATATATTTTACCTTAGAAAAATAAAAATGTGCAAGCTAACTTGATAAGACAGAGTCGGTTGATCTGTTAAGTATTAAGAGTACTGCAGAATCAAGAAACCATAGACCAACAGAAATCAGATGAAAGTAAATTATGCAGAAAAGTGATTTTCCAAGGATTCATCAAGCAGAACTACAAACCATCAAGAAGTGCTTCTTGCAGTAGCTGATATTGCAAAAGGCTTGTATGGAGACCAGGAATTTTGTTAGGAACTCTCTGGAACAGTAACCTGATAACTATTGATGGCCGACAGGTTAATTTTTTTATAATAGGTTTGACCTGGAACACACTACAACACCCCACCACATTATTTCTCTGGAGTATGAGGAAACATCCTTCAGCATAGACTCCAACCAAACCACCCCCACCCCCTACTTGATGCCCACGCATACATCCACAAATACCAACACCCCCCATGCTGGACCGACTGTCACAGAAGAACAGGTTAAAAGGAAACTAAGAAAACTTCACCAGGGCAAGGCTGCAGGCCCACATGGTAACAGCTTGTGCTGATCAACTGAGTAGAATATTTCAGCATTTCTTTAACCTGAGTTTAAACCTAGAGAGAGTACCACTGCTCTGGAAAACATCATGTCTGGGTCCGGTACCAAAGAAGGGGTGCTTGATCTTAGTGACCAGTGGGCACGGACATCACACATAATGAAGACTATGGAGAGGACAGTCTTGTCACACCTGAGACCACTGGTCAGCTCATCACTGGACCCTCTGCAGATTGCTTACTGACCCCAGGTTGGAGTGGATACCATATACAGTGCCTTGCAAAAGTATTCATACTCCTAGCACATAATTGTAAAGTGAAACAAACAGCATCATGAAGACAAAGGAACTCACCAGACAGGTCAGGGATAACGTTGCGGAGAAGTTTAAAGCAGGGTTAGGTTATTAAAAAATATACTAAGCTTTGAACATCTCAAGGAGCACTGTTTAATCCATCATCCAAAAATGGAACAAGTATGCCACAACTGCAAACCTACCAAGACATGGCCGTCCACCTAAACTGACAAAGAGCAAGAAGCCCATTGGTCAGAGAAGCAGCCAAGAGGCCCATGGTCACTCTGGAGGAAGTGCAGAAATTCACAATTCAGGTGGGAGAATCTGTCCTGGACAACCATAACTTGTGTACTCTACAAATCTGGCCTTTATGGAAGAGTGGCAAAAAAAAAGCCATTGTTGAAAGAAAGAAATAAGAAGTTTCGTAAAGCGTTATGTTAACGCAGAAAAGTAACACTGCTCATCACTCTGAACACACCATGTGAAACGTGGTGGTGGCAGCATCATGCTGTGGGGATGCTTTTCTACAGCAGGGACAGGGAAGCTGGTCAGAGTTGATGGGAAGATGGATGGAGCTGCAAAAGACTGAGAAGGAGATTCACCTTCCAGCAAGACAATGATCCTAAACATACAGCCAGAGCTACAGTGGAATGGTTTGTATAAAAGAATATTTATGTGTTAGAATGGCCCAGTCAAAGTCCAGACCTAAATCTCATCGAGCATCTGTGGCAAGACTTGAAAATTGCTGTTCACAGATGCTCCCCATCCAATCTGGCTGAGCAAAGAGGAATGGGCAAAAATTTCAGTCTCTTGATGTGCACAGCTGGTAGAGACATACCCCAAAAGACTTTTGCAGGGAAAGGTGGCTTTACAAAGTATTGATGCAGGGGGCTGAATACAAATGCACACTACGATTCAGATTTTTATTTGCTTAAAATTAAAAAAAACATGTATCATTTTTGTTCCACTTTGTGTTGGTCTATTAAAGTGTGGTATACTAAAATCTCAATAAAAAACATTTAAGTTTGTGGTTGTAACGTGACAAAATGTGGAAAAGTTCAAGGGGTATGAATTCTTTTGCAAGGCACTGTACATGCTGGCAGCACTGTGGGAGTCATGTTCTTTGACTTCTCCGGTGTCTTTCACACCATTAAACCAGCATTACTGGGAAGGAAACTATAGGTAATGCAGGTTGGTGCCTCACTGATCTTCTGAGGTAGACCACAATTTGTCAGACTGAGGAACTCTCTGTCACAGCAGGTGGTTAACAACATAGGGCCTCCTCAAGGAACTGTCTTAAGGACAGTTGAGTATCTGTGGTTGCCAGTTTCCTGTTCTATGATGCGTGAAAGCAAATAATACCAACCGGCTGAATAAATTCATCAAGAAAGCAAGTTCTGTCATTGGAGAAGAGCTGGTTATCCCGGAAGTGGTTGCCTAGTAATAATATATGTAGAAATAATTGAAGAGGACAGGCTGACACCCATCAGGGAACAGACAGATGCTTTATTCTGCCACATATCCGTTTTGCAGCTGAGAAAATCAAAGGACTGTTTACACTCATATACACATGCTGACACACCTGCCCTGGTTCTGTTGGCTGCCATAGCAAGAAATGGTTTTAGAGGGTGAGGCCTTAATAACTGTCTCTGAAATAACCACAGAGTCCAACACTGGCTTTGCTGACCACTAACTTTGTTTTGTTGACTCTGAGTTTACTGTGCTGAATGTCTAGCCTGGGTAATATAAAGTGCACAGTGTTACTTTACTGATATAACACTTTGTAAAAAAAATATGAGTACATATATGTATATATAATACTAAACATGCTCAGGGTATTTAGTATATGAATAAAGCCAGTGTTTCCCACTGTATTGTTAAAGTGTAGGTTTAGCAACAAGTTTCACTACCAGAATACTCCAGCTGGAAGATTAGAAGACACAAAATTTATTATTCTATAACATTTCAAGGCTCTCCCGACCTATTTCTAAGTAAAAATATATATAAATCAAACACATGAACTTGTGCCAACCAGTTTGCACTTGCACAATCATACCCCTCTCCAGGTATTTACTCCTTCATTTCAACAACCCTGTACCTTCATTTTACCACCAAAATCTGACTCATCTGTACCTAGTGTTGGCAGCCGCAATAATGACAAAGGCGGTGTGTGACACATGGCCTTCCTACCCTTGTCCCCATGCGTATAAAAAACAATTCTGAGGCCTTTGCTGTAAAAACAGCGAAGAAAGTTTTGTTTGGCCTGACTTGGGTGCTTGGTTAATTGGCCGACTGCAGTCTTAGCCTCTCTGCATCAGCGTGCTGTGGCGAGAGTGTGGTTAACACAGAGAAACAGAGTGCAGCCTGCAGGGCCATAACTCCAGGGTCATTCAGAGGAGCCCTATGAGAGCTGGAAAATGAGAAGACAAAGAAAAAAGACAGAGAAATGGAAAAGTTGGAGAGATGGAAAGTGCAGGCACAGTCCACTGACTGATACAAACCCTTGACAAGAACCAAAGTGTGATTTAGCGAAAATGTTTCACAGATGACCAAAGCACTTGAGAATTGGCCGCTTTAATAACATGTTGCATGGTAATGATATAAGCAGCACACTGGAAAAGGAGAGTTGTACAGCCGATCAGCACAAAAGTGTTTTGATAATTGGATGTAGTGGAAAGGTTGTAGCAACACTGTGCAGAGGCAATCAATTGAAATTGCAGTACATTAGAAATTATTAGGTCTGGAGTGTGAAATTCATTCAAATTAGATTGAAAAAATAGAGGTGGATCATATCTACAGAAACTTACTATCACCCATCAGCATTTATAATAATTTTAGTAAATAAACTGAATAAGTAGTTTAGGTGGTTAATTGTTTCTCTTTGTTTCTCTGTTTGTGAATATTTATTTCTAAATCCACATAGTGCCACTACACTCTTGTACAAAAAATTTGGTTATTCGTTATTGGATATGTCATGTTAGATATGTTTCTTTGGAGCTAAGTGATTTTAACTTAGCTCCTAATATTTGGGCTACTTAAGTCAAAAGGAGGAGGAGAGAAGCAAAAGGAATATAGAGGGGGAAGCAAATAAAGTGAAAAACCCCTCAAAGTTAAAGATTCTCTCTATAGTTGCGCAAACATTAAGTGTTGAAGTGCTGAGGATGAGCTTTAGCAGATGTGTTCAAATCTTCCTGTCCCCATCATTTTCCCTTTACTGTTATGACCCAGCTGTTGGAAGAAAAATTCTATGAACAATTATAAACATCCTTATATATAGCCTCTCATACAAACAACTTGTTGGGAGGTATTGCTTTTCTAACTTGTGCTCTCTAAAGAAAAGCCTTGGTGTTTTGTTCACCATGGAAAACCTACAAAAGACTTCATTTACACCATTTAATTTAAAATGGTCTGTTTTTTACATTTGCTGTGAAAGCCTATGTCCTGCCATGGATGTTATCCTCTCTGCTTTTTATTGCAGCCATCCATAAGGTTAGTTAATTGAGAACCTGTTGTTTGGCCCTAAGACACTTTACAGATGCATCTGTATTATGTTAAATGAATCTCTCCTTTCTGTGATAGAAAAGCTGGACAGATTCAGTGTCAAGACCCCTGAACTCATTGTTTGGGACTAAAGAAGAGGAGGAGGAAGAGGATGGGCAAGGGCAGATAAAGGGCGAGGTTACAGTTACAGGTGAATAGAGAATTACTTTATGTGTAGCTGTAGTCCTGCAGTTTTATTCAAGTTATTTAATTATTGAATTGTGAAAGTGAATAAGTAAAAGGAAAAAGAGGGAGGGGGTCAAAAGTTAAACAGGCAATAAACAGGCAGCACTGATTCCTTTTCCCCTTTAGGGATGTTCTTAAAGTGGTACCCTGAGCTAACTCTCAAGAACCATCTCATAATGTTTGGTTCAAGAGCTTTTCTTTCCTGGCTGAAATTATCCATAAGGATCTACTCCTGTGTAAGCACTGAAATCTCACCTGTTCAAAATCAGCTTCCTTGCGGAAGAGATCAAGATATGGTAACTGTGCAAATAATGCTGAAGCATAATTGATTCAAAGCAGCCCCAGTGCGTTACAAAAACCATGTCAGCAATTTTAATGCTGCTGCATGCCTCAATGCAAAACTCAGATTTTGATCAACCTACAGTAGACTCCCTGTTTAAACTTGGTGCACTGCTGGGAGAATCTGCCCCTTTCTGTAGTTAGCGCACATCGCTGTACCTCTGCTAAATTACATTAAGCTCATCTAATTTTAGATCTACACAGCTATCTGGAGCAGGTCTTATCTTGTCTCCAATTCACACGAATATTTACATCGCAATTTAAGATATGAGATACCACTCAGGGTAACATGCTCAGGCATTGCAAATTAGGTTCTACTCACAACCTTATGCTACTTCCCTTTGCCAGGACATGAATGTTAGTGACTTTAAAATAGGTCAGAACAGAAACACAATATTACTCTCAAATTTGTAAGGGTGCAGATGTATTAATGACATGTGGCAGTTGGGGAGGAGATGGTAGAGTGGCATGTCTATTGTTGCACTAGTCCTCTACATTGGGATTGTGACCTCATTCATCCACTAGCTTGTAGCCCAGTGTGGAAACCTAACCTCTGTTGCTGTGGTATCTTGACCAGGCTGGACAGAGTGTTGGGGATGGAGAGATTGGGGATGGTGTTGGGGATGGTGCTAAGGATTGGTGCCCCGGGTGGAGCAGTGTATTTTGAGAAGTAGAAAGGGCGGGATGCTGCAGCACAACAGATGTTGTTGATTTAATGGGATGAAGCTGCACTGAGAAATGTACATGACACAGATTAAAGCCCTGTTTGTCGAGCCTAAAGCAGGACACAACTCTGATCAAAGGACAGAGACCTGTCAGAACACTCGCCATCCTCACATGTGCTTTTGTTTTCTCTGTTCTTTCTCATGACAGTGGTTCCTGTCATTTTCTTGCTCCCCTTTAGTCTCTCAAACCACAGTTTATGTATATATGTAACAGCAACAATATAGGCTGTCATCTCTTTATAAGAAAATCTGTCTAGTAGTTCAGTCACTGTGTGTGTGGCCATATGTGTGTATGACATATAAAACTTTGTGGTGAAGAGGCTAATTATCCGTCATTTTAATTTCAACCTATGAAACCTTGCTGTGTCTCAAAAACACACATATATAAACCAATAAACTACTGAATGAAGGAGCTGATTCTCTTGCACAAGCCTTACACACATACAAGCATACAATCCTTACTCACATAGAGTCCGGTGTGCTGTTCTCCAAAGAAAGGGAAAGCGACAGAGATTGCTACCAGTCCAGAGCCTCCATCATCCTGTTTGACAGTCTGGGAGTCACCCTCATCCTGGCCGAATGGGTAGAAGTCCTCCAGAGGGACAGCCGGCTCCACACTACCAATCAAAAAAAGAAGCATGCAAAGGGAGAGCACTGGTCTTCCCAGCCACTCCATGACCTTGTCTGCACAGGGATGCAGAGAAACAGGCAAGGATTCCAAGGATTTCTCAAAAAAGGCAATAAAACAACACTCACAAGACAACACAAGTCCCTGTGTCAAATGCTCAAGCAGTAGTCCTCTCTTTGTCTTTAATTTCCCACTGTTCCTCTTTCTGTTTTTATTTCCACCTGTTGTTTCCTCTCAGATATTCTCTCACCCGTGGTACTTTGGCTGTTTGACAAGGGTATAGATTCCTTGCATTCTAAATGCTGCTGGGTGCTGAAGTGCTGCTGTGCTCCGTGCTGCTCACTGAAATGAAGAGAGTGGGAGAGAGAACGAAGGAGAGGGAGCAGAATGATTTTGCTAAATTTTTTTTTACAATTCAGTGACTTGGTCCCTAATGGTTAGCTTAGAAATATCCTCAATAAAACCTCTATTCTGCCTGCCAAATAAGTTCTTTCAGACCCAGCCCCACCCCCCCAGGGATTCACTACCTTGCATGATTAGAGACTCTCATCCAATAGCTGAAGAGAGACTGGTAACTGGATAAGCACTGGGTGGAGCTATGGTAATCAAAGGGCTTCTTTAAAGAGACTCTGACAGGCCACTCTCCTCTGCTCTTAACCTTTGCTGAGAAACACCCTTCCCTGTAAGCATGTCTCAATGTGGTACACAATACTGCATAGTAGTGTAAAACCTTCATAAATTGTCATGTCAGCAATATGATGCATGCATAGTGCCTTGCCTGTTGAAAGGAAGGAAATATACAAAACAAAAACAAGAGATTTAGTGAATAATCTCTTTAGGAAGAATGAGGCATAGCCACTTCAGGCATTCAGCTGTTCTTTTCTCTGAAGATTCTTTTAACTCAGAGGGTTATTAGTAATTTGAATTCTTGTTGCCAGAACATCACATGGGATCTTTTATAGGCAGTTTATTGCTTGTTTGCATAAACTACCACAATAAGCCAAAGACAATTTAAAGCAGTTCTTTAATCTGAAAATTAATCTGTTTTTTTCTTTTGAGGGTTTTATTTACTCAAACAAAAAACACTTAGTGATGAAACAAATCAGTAGTTATTGTGGATTGCAACTATTAGACAACAGATCTAATAGTTATTATGGCCTAATTGTACATAGTGTACATATTGATTGAGAAACCTCTTCACACACATGATAACATTTGAAACAGTAACAGTAATATAGTAATAAGTTTTAATTAAGCTTATTTTTTACCAACAAAGGAATTATGATTGTTTGCTCCAAATTTTGTATCATTAAATAATAATCATGGCAATGTTGTAAGTTACAGAGAATCAGACATGTTATAATGAAAGTAAAGAGAGAATAATTGTATGGTTTGAGTAACTGTTATGAAGTACAACTCTTTAGGAATGTGTGTGTGTAATACAGAGTTGAGATTAAGCCTAATGCTCTTAAGATAAACAGGGATGGACCAAAGTTAGATTTATTGTCTTTTTCAACTGTTTGCTGCTCAAATCCTTAAAACAATTTGGCAACTGAGACGCATTTGAAAAACAGTGATCTCTTTGTTTGTTATTATTGGGTTCTTATGGTGTTGATTAGGATTACTTAAAGTATTGTGCAATTGTAGTCCAACAATTCTCCCTGAGACCAGTGATTTGAGTGTTTTAATATGCGTGTGTAACATTTAATCTTTGTTTGCATGCACTGGACCTGTTTATTTTTAGGGCTTTAAGGCACCACAGTTTTGTGATGCATCGCTGTCAGTGGTAAGATGGTCACTGTTGTTTTTAGAGCCCCAATCTCAGTATCTGCCTCATATGCTTGTTTTCCCTTCATCTCCTGCTCCAACTGCTTCTTCAGTGTGGACACCTGATCAACACACATACTGGTTATTGCAAAGGAGCAGTCTCTTTTGTGTAATCATCCAAGGCTTCTTGGTATTTAATGTAATGTAAAAGTACCTAATACATGTGGCCACATCTAAATAAAATTTCTCAAACCTGCTTGTCCATGCAGTGAACCCTCTGGTGATTGGATTTTTCCCAGACCTTTAGAGCTTTCTCTGACTGCTGCTGGGAGTCCCTCATCTGCTCCATTTGTAGCTCTTGCCTATGTTGAGCTGTCACTTCCAGGAGCCTCTGAGAGTGAGTCTGTTTCAAAATAGAGATCTGAGACTGTTTAAACAACACATAACCACCTGTTATTGGCGAGTGAGGGTCAATGCAAAGTTTAATATAGAAAAAGTGCTGCAAAAGGAAATATACATTTTAATATGACTTTTATTATTATTAGTGGTGCTTGCTAGTTGCTCAATATTAAAGATAAAAGTCTTGTTCTGATAAACATGTGATTTAAAGTAGATGCTTATTTATCTCTCCTCTCACCTGTAGTGTGTGACTTTCTGATTGTGCCTCATTCAACTCCTGCTCCAGGTTTAGAATTTTTTTCCCTCCTGCTGTTCTCTCTTATGCGCAGTGTGCAATGCCTCCTCCTCCTTACTGTGGCTATGCTGTTCCACCTGCCCATAACACATGCACAAAACATATTAGGGTGTAAATACCTCGATATAGAGTACATAAATGTACAGAAGTGGCAGCTAAAGCTACTTTACACTTCTAAGAATAATTGCATGTTTCAGTTATATAGACAGATAGTGATGATCAAACACAATTACAAAGTTTTGTCTTACAAAGCCTAGAACCGCAAACAATCTCATGCCAACCAACTTATCCCAGCCAATAATACTAAAGTTACTTAAGGGTAATAGAGGAACTGTAATTAGTTTTAGAAAAACATTCTAACTGAGAACATACAAATTATGTCTGAAGTTTATTGAGGGAGAACTCACATTTTCATTCTGGGCACAAGGCACAATTTATAATAGACTAATTTACATAGAAAAGAGGAATTCCAGTGCAGTGCTATTTTAGCACATTTAGCACCTGGTTAAACGGTATTGCCAGTGGTCAGTAAAGGTGCAGTAAAGATATCTGATATCTTACAGCCAAGTAAATTAGATCTGACATGGAATATATACAATCTGTATGGCTGTCTAGATAAAAGCTGGTTGATCACTAGTATGTCGATTTCAATGATCTGATCTGATCTGATCTGATTTGAATGTGGACTAGAATGTTGCAAGTTAATAAATAATTGGAATGTACAAAACTATTTTAGAAGGAGCATTTATTAAAGCTGTGTTCTTTCACTTGATAACAGCTAGATGGAGCACAACAAAATGGAACAGAAGGCAGGTCTATTTACTTGAAAGTTGGACTAAAAATGTAACATTTTTGACTGGATTTTCAACAGTGTCAGAGAAAACAGCTGCCACAGGATTCCACCTGTTTGTGTAGGGCTATATGACCAGTACTTTAAAGACAACATTTTCTAAAGTGTTTTACTGTGCAAACCATTTAACAGGTAATGTGTTATCAGCACACCAACTAAAGCTTTGGGCTATATATATAAAACTATAGACCTACTCTGTTACTATAAGTAACAGAACAACAAAAAGGTTTCCAGTATTTATTGTTTGTATGACGTGTATGACTGTGAAGACCAAATGTTATTAAAAACATTGTGTTAACAGGAAGAGTATTGATGTGGACAACCTCCTGTAGGCCACGTGTTTGTCCAGTTCAGAGACCCTAAGCTCAGACTCTTCCTGGGTACTCTGCAGGCTCTATAGTAGTAAGTATGAATGGGCATTAATTTACATTAATGGGCATTAATTTAGGCAACCACAAACACAGTTTTAATGAGGAGGCTGTACGTTTCCTCACTGGTACCAATGCTCTCTTATTCTATTTCTCTTGTGGTCTTCTTTTTATTAGCAAGAGCTGGCAAGACTCACGCAAACTGAAAAAGATTTACACTGAGGCGTAGTGTTTTGGTTTGTACAGCATCTTTAAAACACATACATGTACTAAGGCTAAAACAGCTCTCCAGAGAAGTCATACAAAATTACCATACAACCAGTTCAGTCCAGATTTTTATTGCAGCATCATCCAGCACCTTCAGTAACCAGGCAGCGACAAGGGTAAATACAAGAAAATTCAAAATCTGGAAAAATTCTGCATCCACAGCATAAATCACTATACATTGATTCAGGGGTTTCAATTAAAGCTGTGTTAACTAAGATGAGCTCAAATCTGGTGGAGGTTCATTTGTGTAAGTGGTTGAACCATAAAGAACTTACGTTTACTTAACGTTAATACGTTTATGACTTTAAGATAAAGCAGCATTATTGGCTTGAGGGCATCTTAAGAAAGTCCTGACAGAGAATTTGCTTTAAACTTGTTGAAGTGCAAAATTGCCTCAAGCTGAGGTTTTTAAGCATGTCTTCAGTACTTTTCAGCATATGGTGAATGGTCATCATACCGCTGCAAATGTCCATATTTGTATAAATGTGTATATTAATATTTACATACATAAGCACACAACCCACACTGACCTGCAGCATCTTTCGATCATGCTTGCTGGCTGTGGCACTGTTCACCATGCATGGTGCAGACATGCATCAGTTGCATCACTTTGAATTGACTCTGTATGTCTTTTATAAACCTTCTTCAGGGCTGCCTACAGGAAAAGTTTTGTTTATGATCCTGACCTGTCTGCACAATTCTTGTGATTCTCTGCATGCCTGCAGGTGAGATATCTCAAGCTCAGGCATATTTGTTCTCAGTTTCAGCACCTCCTGCTGAAGGGAGGATTTACACTCTTCGAATGTTGTCGATCTCTGTCCTTTCTCTCCCACTATCTTTAAACTGAGGAAAAGAGAAGGGAAACGAAATTTAAACTTAAGCCGCACATTCTAGCTACCTCACCTTTATATTTACATTTAATATAAAGATTATTTCTACTCTTTTGCTTATTTTTGCTAATAAAGCTATTTCACAATTAGTCCATAGAACAGGAAAAACTCCTGTAAATAAATGTTTCAATATTTAAGTTACACTTCTCAATCTCAAACAATACTTTGATGTTTAAAACCTTAACCGAGCTAAGAAATTACAAACATGTACAGAAGATATTCATATTTTAATAAGACATTTTAATAGTATGCTAAACCTGTTGTTTTCAAACTAGGCTCTCTTCAGAGCTGTTCAAACTATATGGTTGGAACTCTGGATGGTCTCTTTCTCTCTCATCTCCTACAGCTCTCTTTAGTTCCAAGTTTAGTTCTTGTCCTGCAAACACTCCCTCAGCTCTCAATGGGTGATCAGCTCCTTATGACCAGAGTCTCTGCTCTCTTCCACCTCATTCAGCTCCCTCCTCAAATGCTTTACCTGAAAGAGATGGAGATAAACAAAGATTCAGATAAAATGACATAAAAGGGAACTCAGATGAAGAGAGAGAACAAAAGATGAAACAAACAACAAAGGTTTTTTAAATCAATTTGGGTATGGGGAGGTGACACCACAGAGGGAGTGAAGACTTCATATTCCATACGTGGCACTTTTTTGCTTAGGACAATTCAATTTCATTTTCCATGAGATAAATGAAATGGAAATACAGCCTATTAGTAAAATTCCACTGCCTTGTTCCATTCAGCTTCTCAAAGCACGTGAGCATCAGACTCATCCAGGAGTTCTGCCTCCTCCACTGAATTTCAGGGCACTTTCTGATTTGTACTTAAAAATGTGTTGAAAAATGCCTGATGATTAGTATGGCTTTTTCAAGTTGTCAAATACGTTAATCAAATGAGACTCTTCACCCATGTAAACACACGGGAATATGACCCACATTCTTGTAATTGCTTGGCTCATTTTATGGTTTTTTCTTTACCCCAAAATGCAGTCAGAATGCAAAGAGAAACACAAAGAGTAAGACAGGACAAGCTCCAAAGGCTGCCACACACAACAGCGATTATGAGAAACATCAGTGGTGTGTACAAGTGAGTGTACATGCTGGTGTGTAAAACAAGTTCACTGGGCCACACAAGCTGAATTTTTCTCATAAATCCTAATGTAAGAGAATAAGCCTGTGCCAAGCTGTCACTGGTTAAATTCATTGAAGGGGGGTTGGATTAAGTAGGACATGGGTTTGGGATGAGCCCTGTTGGGGGTTTCCATGGAGACAGCTTTTACAAACACAAACATTAAGGTCTGAGCACCTGCTTAATTGTAAAAGATTCTCTCCTCTCTCCACTGGTGGCTTTTATCGCTCCTTCATAACTTACTGCTTGTAGTTTGTCACTGTCTGACCAGACAAGTCTAGGGAGGATTAGGGAAAATAATTAAAGAGGAATAGAAACTCCATCTTTGTGAGCAGGCAGCTTCACACAAAGAAGTTCACACCAAAACCACTTACCCTGGGTGTTTTAGAAAAGACTGTTGGACCATCTAAACTGATGCTGTGGTAGAATCTAACTAAATGTTTGTGCAGAGGTAATTTCCAGTTGACCTTGTTTTTCAAAAGTGTAAATGTACACATATGGATACAAGCACAAATATGCAATCATGTAAATAACTTTCTGTGTGCTGATAAATGGAACTGATGACACCTGGAGAATGCTCAATACACATTAACCTATGCCAAGTTCAACAGAATTCTATGCTAAATGCCTCTCCCAAAGACTGCCTCTTGTAGGTACAAAGTGAACTCCAACAGGCCTTATATGTTTCCTTACAGCCCAACATAAACCGACTCACCTCCCTTCTTAATTACACGATTGATTATTTGGCTCTGGCATAAACAGAATCTAACAGATCTCCTGGGCTATAGGATTTTGTATGTTAGGTTTCTATGACTAAACAACAGGAATGTAAGTGGAAGGCCTTGGATTATGTGACCTCCTGCTGAATCTTCTGTTGCTGAATAGACAGCTCTCTGATCTGATCTTTCAGGCTAGCCTCTGAAACTTCATGGAAAATCAAAGATTCCTTAAAACAAGGCTGCAGGCCCTGCAGCTCTGCTTGCAACCCTAAAATTGTGTCCTACAGTCAAAGGAAAAAATATGATAATGACTAAAGAGTACAGAACAAGATGCAGATATTTTCAGATTTAGTATATGTTGCCCTGCTCCTGTTTTCTCAGGAAGTCTTGATGCATACAGTCTTTTTCAAGAGCAGCTGTCTCCATGTCACCCTCCGGTGTAATTATACACTGAGTAAGAGTTGCCTTTTCTGCCTCTTTTTCAGAGTGGACCTTCCAATCAAAAAGTCTATCAGCACAGTGTAAGAAACTGAGAGTACTCAAAGATGTACTGAAACAAACTGTGTTAACCATTTGCCATATTATCTTAAAGCCTGGGACACACCAAGCTGATGTTGGGGCAGTTTTTAAGCATAGGTCAGGCTAGCTTTTGAGGTGTTCCACTAGTTGGCCCTTGTCAACAGATTTTCAGACGATTCATTTTGACTTGGTCTGGGAGCTTGTTGGTGCGTTGGATCAATCTGATTCTGATAATAAGTAATATAACTCCTATATATAGACTACTGCCACCTGTTGGTGTGTAGGGTTGGGATTTCAAAAATCTAATCCAATTCTTGAGACTTAAGCTAGTTGGCATTAGTTTGGTGTATCCTAGGTTTAAGGCAATATAAGGCTACAGACACACCCTTTGATGAGACTTAAAGGAAGCTGTGAAAAGGTCTTGTATTCATTCCTCTGAGACATAGATAAACACACACACCTGCTGTTTATGGCCTGCAGCAGAGACTCTGTACAGTGTTGCTGCAGTTTGGCCAAATTCTCCTGCAGCTGCTGCAGTTCTCTGCAAATCTCCATTGCAGCTCCTGACACTTAGCTTTCAGCCGCTCCCCTGTCTGCTCCTTCTGTGCTCACAACTCCACTAGCATGCCCAGATCAGGGCCCAGATCTATAGCTGTTTTAAATTTCCCAGATCTATAGCTGTCTGAAGTAAATACACAATGTATACTAAGGAGTTGGATTAGTGTGCATGATGGGACCACATGATGGTGTGCATGACGGGACTTCATGATAGTGTGCATGATGGGACTTGTTGAACCTAAGCAGTAGGCTGTACACCGTGGTTTATGTGGCTGTTTGTACAATATTTATAGCTGTGTCATACTGTAATATACAGCAAAAATGCTAGATGGTGGTGTCCAATGAGCATTTTTAATAACCTGGGTAATATGGCTAGGTATCAGCAACTACGTCATGATACAATATGCGTAGTGCTTCGTATCATAATTGAATACATATATGAATATCATAACTGTGTCACAGTTAAAGCTGCATCAAACACAGGAGAGAAAACCTCTAGTGTCCATGGGACAGAATGAAACTTGCTTAAGAAACTTAACGTGTCTGTGAGAAATACTGAAACTGGTTCAGTTTTAATCACGCACCTCAATGAAGCACCTTTGATTACAAATCAGACCGACCACAAATGTTGTTATTTTTAAACGTGTGTGAAACTATTGCACAGGCTCTGCATATCCACAACGCCAATAGCCTAGCCAATGCTGTGGTTTTGACATAGAAGTATATAGTAATGCATGCTGTGCATTTTTTTCAGCTTGAGCAAATTTTAATTTAAACCTTTTTTGCCACAAAGCTCATTTGTTGCTCTAGCTCAATCTTAACACTGGACAGCTCATCTGTGCAAAGGGAAACACTTTATCTGCAAAAAAACATGCTTCTTAGTGAAAATATACATTTGGGAAACAATGAGTTGTGGAACAAATTATAATGCAACAACAACACATAAATAGTAGAAGTGTATATTAACTGTAAGGGGACTTTGTTAAGCTCTAGAGAGAACCTCAGCTGACCCCTCAGCTGTTCCTCAGTTCTGTGCTAAAATATGGGCCCCTTATGGACTATTGATGGGGCTCAATGGCCAGCTGGCTCAGCCAAGTCAGTGAGAGAAGTGTGGAGGCTCTGTAAGGTGGGACGCTCACCTATTAAAGCCTTGTTAGCCTGGTGTAGACTAGCTTTCTCTTCCTCTAACTTAGCTCGCAGGAGGAGAAAAAGCAAGAGAACAGGAAAAAGAGATGAGTGAGAGACAGTGAGGAATACAAAGAAAGTGGGTTGTGTTTTTTGTAGTAACAAAGGGGTTTCTTTAACTAAGGGTTTTCTTTCATTCAAGACAGATGAGATATTCTAGAGATGATTTACATGGCAAAACACAGGTTTAACCTCACAATGATTCTCTCAAAGGTGAGACCTAGGGAAACTAGTAAGAGTTACATGATTGAAAAGGCTCAATTGATAATTAGTACTCAAAAAACTGAAAACACAGGTGTATGCCTGCCAACCCTAAAATCCAACATAAATACAAACACTTAGCCCATATAAACACATTAATACACCAAATCCTACTCACACTAAAACACACTGACTCACCACAGAGCAGCCAGGTTTTTCCAGTTTGCCTCTCTCTCTTTGCAAGTCTTCTGCAGCAAGGCAGCATTCAGCTCCATTTCCTTGCAACATTCACTTAACTGCTACTGCAGAGCCTGTTTCTGCTTACTGACCTAGGACACACATGATTGTTGACATACAATAATACATAGAATCTTTTCTATGACATGGAAAAACATTTAAATACAGACTTATTAGAGTACTTATCAGGTAAAGAGGAGGAGGAATGGACTTGAAAACCAGTTTGCAATAGTAGATAAAATATCATTATTATAAATCTTATATAAATATAATATAATCCTTTATAAATATAATATTTATAAATATAAATATAATCCTTTGGTTGGTCAAAACTTGGATTATGGCAATAACTGACCACTCAGGAAAAAGCAAGCTGTACAAATATTTCCTGTAATGTTAAAACTTTCCTTTCTGTGTCTGCAATTAACCATTTGTTAAAAACAGAAGGAAATTTTACTTCAGTGGTGAGAAAAATAGGTCAACATTGCAAATAATGGACAAATAATTAGCAGTTTGTCTGTGTAAAAATTGTGATGCATTGACATGCATTGAATCTATTACTTTATGGCAATTTTAAAAGACTATAGTTCTAGCATTAGTGTTGGAGGTTTCATGGCTAAATTTGACCAGCCTGGTGGCCAATCTTTATTGATTGCACATTCCACCAGTAAGAGCAGAGTGTGAAGGTTTAATGAGCAGAGTGTGAAGGTTTAATTAGCAGAGTAATAGCACTGTTATTGCAATGCACACAACATTATGGGTGACATATTAAAATTCAAAAGAGGACAAATTGTTGGTACACGTCAGCAAGTCTTTGTGATGTATCAAGAGCTACGGTATCCGGGGAAAAGTCAGCATACCGCCAAGGACGAACCACATCCAATAGGAGTAACTTGTGGACACAAGAGGAAGCTGTCTGAAGGGGATGTCCAGGTGCTAACCTGGATTGTATCCAAAAAACAAAAAAACACAGCTGCCCAACTCACTGCAGAATTAAATGTGCACCTTAACTCTCCTGTTTCCACCAAAACTGTCCGTCAGGAGCTCCACAGGGTCAATGTACATGGCCGGGTTGCTATAGCCAATATAGCTATGCCTAAGACAAACGTCGGTTTCAATGGTGCCAGCAGCGAAAATCTTGGGCTGTGGACAATGTGAAACATGTATTGTTCTCTGATGAGTCCACCTGGTAACGCTTTAGATTACAACCCGCAAAGAACCGTGTAAGTACACTGAACTTACGGTGTAAGTTTCTGTAATTATAGTGTACCTATAAAGAACTTACGGGGTAAGTAAAGGGGAACAACGCGGTACGTTCGGGTAATAAGGGGGTAAGAAACCAGGTAATT
>JAZGTJ010001420.1:472-56876 GCA_036877575.1 Botia almorhae | reverse complement strand
CCTCTTCTTGTGGGAGATCTTTCTTGGCCTCTTCTTGTGGGAGATCTTTCTTGGCCTCTTCTTGTGGGAGATCTTTCTTGGCCTCTTCTTGTGAGAGATCTATTTTGGGCTCTTCTTGTGGGAGATCTTTTTTGGCCTCTTCTTGTGGGAGATCTTTCTTTGGCTTTTCTTTTGAGAAATCTTTTTTGAGCTCCTCTTGTGGGAGATCTTTTCTGCGCCCCTCTTGCTGGAGATCTTTACTTGGGAGATCTTTCTTTTGCTTTTCAAGCATTGTGCTGACTTCTGTAGCATCCGAATTAACCATACATTCACTATTGGTAAGGTTTTTATTTTCAGATATGTCTTCAACACAAAGTGTCTTTTGTGACTGCTCAGTACCTGGTTTTGACTGTTGTTCAGCAGGGATCTTTGCATGTGGTTGGGAAACTTCTGATTTTTCCTTGTTCTCTCCTGTAACATTGAGACCGGATTCCTTAGGTTTCTCTACTTCCATCTGTTCTTCCTCACACAATCTGGTTTCGCTTGTGTCCATCTCCTTCAGATCTTTCCTGTTCTCTCTCTTGGATTCATCAGACACACAAGGCAGATCTTTTTGAAAATGTTCTGACTCTTTCTGCATTTCACTCTCTTTTTGTTTCGGGTGAGGAACGTGGCCGTTCATTTTATCGCCACATAATCTGCTTTCATCATAACATGTCTGCGATTCTTTCGCTGGAGTGACAGACGCATTTAAGACAGAGACGGTGGCGCTCACACTGCTGCTGTCAAAATCTTCACTTAGTTTCATCTCTCGCTTTTTCAAGGGGATTTTAGCATTATGGTCGTGTTGTGAGGCACTCTGGGTGTCTTCTGCAGCTTTTCTCTTCATCTCCTCTGTCTGGTCTGCATTCTGTGAAGGTGTTGATGAGTCTTTGACTTTCAGCTCCTCATCCTGTGGCTCTTCTTTGACTGGTCCAGTGCCGTTAAGCATCTCTGAATGTTTTTGAAGCCCTTTCTTTCCCGTAGTGTCCTCCTTTTCTGACGAACCATCTGTTGTCTTGGCAACCTCATGCTTCACATGTTCTTTTTCCAAGATGTTTTCTTTACTTTCTGATGGATCAGGACATGTTGTGTGTTGTGACTTCTCATCTTTGATCTCCACTAGGAAAAAACAAAATCACAGAAGGTTCATTTTTAACTTGCATCATGAACGTAAGGTTTTCTAGATTGATTTTCTATTATTTCACTTGTAGGCTAATTCCAAACATTTTTGGTCATTATAGGTACCATACAAATCAAGTTCTTTAATACAGTAGGTGCATATTAACAAAAACACAAAGCATTAAATACTGTCAACAATACAAACAGAAACTCAAAGACAAAAGCATCTGAATCTGCCTTTAACATCAAAGATGGGGTGAATACACAAAAAATGGGTGCTATAACACCCCTCGTATAAAGAAACTTTGTTTTGATTGATTTAAACTTAATTGCAAGTGAATCTGTCATACCGTCCCCTCCCTCCTTCTTCTTCTTGTCCTCATCTTCTTGGCTGGGACTGGACGACAACTCCTGAACCTTCTTCACCAGCAGTGCTGGATCAATCTGAGTCTTTAGCAGCCCCAGAATCTGAGCCAGGTCATCTCTATTTCTGCAGGAGAAAAGTAAGGCTGATTTTCAGAATGACTGTACCTGTTATTGCTAGTTAGTAAAAAACAAAAATCACTAGTAATAGATGGTAGAAGGTTTACCTTACTATACACTTCCAGGACGACCCATCCAGATCGTCCTGTTCCTCCACATAGATCCTCACATTGTGGTCTTGGTCCAGTTGAAACCAGTACATGAGGCCGTCTTTGTCTCTGCCGATGGGCTGAAGACGCATTTTATCTGGGTCCTCTTCATTGATGGCGTTCTTAAACTTCACATTGTCATCAAACTGACACTCACACAAGTACTGGTGAAATAAAGTGATCAGGTTACAGTCTATCAATAAACATACAGAAAAGAAAGACAGCCCTGTTCACCATTCACTTTACGAACGCATATAATCGCATGCAACCTAAAGGATGGGTGGGCCATTTTTTCCAGAAAAATGTGCTGGTTTAAAGTGTCTTCTTATCCCAATAGCAATCACTAAGTAAAGCGGTCTAAATATATTAATGTATATATTAATGTATATGTGTGCGTATTGTTGAAGGCACAGGACCGTATAATGTTCGTCCAATCATTGCACAGGATCCTATGCTTTCAAAGCTAAATTGCTATGGCTAGTCTCTCTAAAACTGCCTATCCTACCTTCAGAGCTTAGTAAATTTATAAGCAACATCATCATACATGATGTTTCTATGCTATGCAATTTTGTGGTGTTACATCAAGTGGTTTTCCTACAGGAAAGTTAATTATGGTGCAAAGCATTTCCACCTGTCTTACCTTCAGGATGCCTGTCTTACACTCCACAGTCATCTCTCGATAACCCTTCTTCTCCAACTCCCACGCCCACGTGGAGTTAAACTCCTGACAGATCTACAGCACCAGCACAAAGCAGAGGCATCAAATGAAACATCTAACCACGACACGCTGATCAGACCAGTACAAACATCAATACAACACAGACCGACTTCACAGTACTGATTTTTGAGCTCCTTGTTAAGCTTGCAGATGTTTAGATATTCATTCACACACCTTGACGAGATTCTTCTCCCATCTGTCTGCAGATACAGACTTGCCAATCTTTCTCAGTAACTTCACGTGAAGATCCACGAGGACCTTAGGAACTGGGGACAATGCGTTTAGAGATGACAATTAAAGCGCAGTTATTATTTACAAAGCCATTTGACACTTGTTGTTATTGGACCTGGAAAAGTTCCCAACATAACTTAATGAAGTGTCAGTGTATATGAGCGACAGCATCTGTCTGTTTATCTACACCTACGAACACAAGCGTAGCTTTAGTTTAAATCAAATACCACTACATTACTACACTCACTGTTACAACAACACAACATTAATAACTTAAAGGGTTAATTTGTGCAAAAATAATTTACTTTCATGTCATTCCAAACTTGTATGACTTTCTTCTATGGAACACAAGAGGACAAATGTTGATAAATGCTGCTACTCTTTTCCCCATAATAAGCCAAATAAAAATTAAATCATTTATATTGGCACAACATATGAAATGCGCATGCTCCAGACAGTGCAGTACACAGCGACTAACACACGCTATACAAATCACAATACATACAGAATATATAAACAATATATAAAACAGATATACATATAATACAGATTAAGCAGGCGGATATTGTATAATGTCAGAGAAAAATAAGGCTGTCAGTCACCAACTTTCTGTCTCCTTTTGTGTTCAGCAGAATAGTCATATCGGTTTGAAATAACGTGAGTAAATAATACAATAATTGTTTGTTTTGAGTAAATTATTTTATATTACAGCAACTACTGTCAACACAAACACGTTTAACATAATAACAAAACGTCTCTTTATTGCTAAACGTATATGTTGGCTTTAAAGAAATAAACAGGCTTTAAAATTTTACCTGACGGTGGTTTGTTTACATTCACTGAAGTTTGACAAATGAAGCTCATATCTCCCTCCCACAGAGCAGGAAGTTTACACGTCTTGCGCATGCGCACTGTTCACATCGCAGCAATTCGTGCCAAATTATTATTTAACTAAAAACAAACATTCATATTTATTTCCTCGCAAAACACGATTTGTTATGTGCAAACACAATACATTTTCCCGGTGCAAGGGCACACTTATGAGCCCAGGTAAAGTATCGGTGTGTCTTTCTGCGCTGTAATGAGAACTAAAGCAGAATAAAGACTCTTCGTCCCTCAAAACATCGAAATCGCCGGTAGAAACGGTACATTTGAGACACAAACTGCAGTTTAAAAAACACGTGCACTCGCCGCAGGATCACAGAGGGGTGCGTTAAAGCGGATAGTAAATGCATTTAAAGCGGCTGGATAGCAACAATGGAGGAGCGGCTCACCCGCGCTGTTTTCCTGCAGACTGCGCTCCAGCACCGGGAACGACACCTCCGGTAAGTCCAGCAGAGCTCCATATCGCTCCAGAAACGAGCAGATCACGGCGAAGCTCGGACACAAACCTGGGGAAGAACCGTCCGCTGCCTCCGAGGCAGACATTATTCCGAACCGAGCTGCTGGAGGACCACAACCTCCCCACAATGCACCGCGACTATGGCAGACACATGGACCAGAAGTCCTTGCGGTAGAGACAGTAAACTGATGTAAACAAACCAGCAGCAGCAGGAAGAAATGGATGAATGGATGACAGAATATACATGTTGCCAAAAGTCCCTAACTGTAACTATTAAAGAAAAACGTGCCTGTCTACAACTGTGTATATAACTGAGTAGCAAAAAGCAACTGAGTAAATAAATGCACAGTGGTAACAGGGTAAAGGACGCAGGTGAAAACAGCTTGAATACTGGATTAGTAGTTGTACATGTACAGGTTTTGTACATAACACTGAATAAGTCTTTGTATTTCACTAGCAATGTGATCTAACGTGTTTAATAGCAACATGTTACGACTCCATGATAATGCCATGAATTACTGAACCGTTGATAATGTTACTGGTTACCAGCAGAGGGCGCTTGGTGTTGACGTTCTATCTTATCTCTCACACACATTGTTCTTGGCGAACTCTGTTCGAATTTTTATGCCTTTCTGTTTGATTTTTATCACCTATGAATATTGTGTGTTCACATTAGTAACAGTACAATTTAAGACACAGTAGGCTGGACCATGCTGATCTGTAATTATCTAGGACTGCTTACAAATAAAGTAAGGGACATGTGTGCAGAGTCATAATGTGTGTAGAGAACATTCGGTACTGGTTAACTGGTGTCAGCCTTCTGTACTGTGAGTGAAAGTGTTATTTTGTTCAAAGCCTTGATTAATCAAGAGACTAAACAATAATAAATGTCACATGGTTTTCACAGATAGATCTGTACTAATGGATTTCAATAACTGTAAGTAGTTATGGTACTAACCAGTTAACAATAATGCACTTTTATTCAGATTGATTTATTGTGCCCTTTTTCAGTGATGGACTCGCAGGAGCAAACTACTGTAAAGATAATGGCCTTACTTTTCATGCTGCTGTGGTGATAATTCTTTAGCTCATAGATGACCAGTTTTAAACCTGTGACCTGTGGTTACATCTCCAAATCTTTAACCACTAAGCCACCACACCCAATTAATGCTGAATCGAAGCTGTTAAAGTGCCACAACGAAATGTCAATTTAGAAATAATCTTCAGAACAGACACACTCTGATGACCACTGGGTATTGAAAATAATACTGTTTATAAACACGTCTGCAGTGAATTCTGATTGCTCATACATTTGCAATAATCCATGGTCATGTTTGGAACAGGTCTGTTTTGTAGTGGTTTATCTATGATTACATATAAACCTTAGTCTGTGACGAGAAAAAGTTGCGAATATAAATAAATTCTGATATCAAAGTCACCTTTGAAGAAAAGAATTAGGTTAGAGAGTCTGACTTGTAAACCAAATGTCGCAGGTTTGATTCCCACAGCTGGCAGGAAACGACTGAGGTGCCCTTGAGCAAAACATCTTTCCCCCAGTTGCTCCCCAGGTGCTGCAGTGACAACTGTCCATAGGTGTGTGTGTGTGTTCACTACTCACTGGATGAGATAAATGCTGAGGTCACATTACAAGTATGGGTTACCATACATTGACAAATATGCCAGTTACACTTCACTTAAAAAAAGCTTTTTAACAAATATAAAGAACGGAGACAGTTTTTTATACGGCCTCATGTTTCAGTGCAAAGAAAAGGGCACACATAGTCAGAGTGTCACTTGTGTAGGAAGATATTTGCTGGCAGGCTGTCAGACAGCTGACAAAGCAATAGCCCACGTAAAATGATGTGGCATGATGGAACAGTTATAATAATTTGGTATTTTGGTTAGGTTAATTGCTCTGGCTGCTGAAAACAGCTTCAGCTATTGATTGAAACAGGAAGATTACCATTGCTAAGTGACTTTATGATCACTGTAAACTCTCTCCGATGTAAACAATATGTAAATAGACATGAAGTTTAACCTGAATTTTTCGGTGTTTTAAATTGGAATTTTAATGGTTCTGTTTGCTGTCAAAACATGTATTGCTCCTCTGCTCGGCTGCATCTGTTATACAAGGGCCCAGAAAAATACCAGGACACTTAAATAATGTCAATGTTTTGCATAACAAAACCAAGAGACATGGCAACAAGTGGAAACATACTTTATCTAAAACACAAAAAAATGGTTAGGTTGTAAAAACGAATACAATAGATACATTTATTAGAATTACAGCAAATGCAGTTGGACACTTTATGTTTGTTACACGTTTGCAACAGAACATCCATATTTAATTTGATGAACTTAACCTGTGGTCACTCTACAACTGCATGAAATTTAGAATAACTAATTTATACAATCAACTTAAATGACCCTGAGACCAAAATATGCCATATCTGTTTGCAGAGGCCACTATGTACTAATGCATTAAAATGCATGTGTTATTAATCTGTCTTATGCATTCAAATACTTTTTGGTGCCTTTATGTTATAAATGACCACATATGGGGTTTTGGTACATACGTTTACACAAAATGAGAGTGACCTACTGACCTTTCCTTCAGTACAGGGAGAGTTATTTATAGATGTGCTTGTGCTTTTCAAAGAAAGCATTAATTCACAAGGCAGGTCTCAGCTGCTGCTATCTATGGTAGACTTCATGGCTGCGTCAACGATGGATGTATCCAGTTTCAGTAAAGGCGTGTGTGTGTGTGTGTGTGTGTGTGTGTGTGTCTGGTGGGGAGTTGTTTACCTCTTTCAGAAGTTAAAAGATCACAGGGAACAAGAAACTGGTTCTAGCTGGATGCAGATAGAGAAGGTACGAAGGTTGGGAATCACATTTACACACCAGTTACAATGTAAGAGAAAATCATGAGACATTCCGGTGTAAGGCCAGCACACACAGACACACAAATTTAGACAAGCTAAGTAGCAAATTAAATGTTAATAGTATAAAAACATTTTAATGTGTGTGTGTGTGTGTTCTTGGGATTGAACCCTCAAACAAGCACAACGCTCCACTAGTTAAGCTCATTCTGAGCTTCATTTTTCTTCACTTTTCCATCAACTGCAGCTTTAAGACCGCAGACAAGACAGCAAGTATTTCACACAATTTAATGAAACACGATAATGGAACAGTGATGTAACTGACATGTGTTTCTGTTTAAAGCCAAAGCGCTAACAGTAGCCAAAGGACAATGAATGATTTTTGGGGTTTTGATTTCTCAGGTGTTTCTGTTATTATAATTTGTATATTTTCAGTATGATAATCTTGTTTGTTCTCTTTATATTAAAACATACAGCAAAGAAAAATGTCCAGGTATGTCCACATAACATGAGGACAAGAGTGCGGCCTGTCTCCTCTCTCATACAGAGCTTCATGCTGGTTCAGACCTGATCCAGTTCTGCACTACTAGCATCTTGGTTTATTGCGCGCAGATGCTTCGCACGCATTGGCTGTAACGAGTGGCGTACTCTGAACAGCAATAAACAGCTTTAAGAAGTTTGGGAAGAAGCAGCATCTTGGTACATATTGTTTTCCTGTGACATCATGTACCAATCCCCACCATAGTGTTTTTGAACTGATCTGTAAGTAATGACAGTAGTTAAAGTGACAAGCCCCTCTTTGATAGGAGTAACACATAGCCCCTGGCACACAGTCCTCAGCCAATCAGATCACACTCTGAGTAAAGCGCAGATTCCCCTCCACTGGCTGCTCTCCAGACATGTTTTGGGAACTGGGTAAAAGGTGACTCGGTAGAACACATGACTGTGGCCCAGCACATTTGTGTGAATCTATTGTTATATAACAATAAACAGCACAACCATTTCAACTTCAAATGTAAATTCACCAGAATTTTTCTGACATTGTAATATTTAATGAATTGTTATGTTAATGAGGTTATAGTAGTTTTAATAGAACGCAATAGTTAAAAATCTCTAATAATTGTAATATGTAATATAAATATTATTGTAATAAATATTCAGCAGCCATTTCAATTAAGGTTTCCTTTTAACTGATATTGGTGTGTTTTGCTGTAGACCTCATCAATAACAAGTTATTAGTAAACAAGTTATCTGAGTGTCCCGCCACACACAGTTAAAATTAGAGCCACGCGTAATGAAAGGAACAAGAGGAGCCGGCATACACACACCTATAAATTCAGAGTCTCACAGACTGGTGGTAATAGAAGCAGGTGGAAACACACTCGCTGGATTAATCTCTTGATGGAAATATTTCTTTCACTTTTTGTCTGTAGAATTTGGATTAGCAATTTCATTATACCACAAGGTTGGTGGGCAAATTGTACTCTTATATTTACATTATAAATATGTGGAAATATAACATATTTCCAGTCAAGGAGGGGCAGAGATGATTTTCTTCGTTCTTAAATGTTTACTTTGAACTGTAATGTTTTTTTCTGTAGGGTTGTGCTGCTGGTATGCTGCTTTGGGACATTGAGCCACAATTTATGGCCAAAGGTGTTGAAACGTTTAAAACAAAAGACAAGAGAGTAATCCCACTGGAAGAAACGTGATCATAACCAGCAGTCTGCTGAGGTAAATTAAAACTTTTAAAATTAAAATCAAAGTTAATAATTTGACATGGTGAATCTTATATCACTATATCAGTCTGATTCTCTTGTATTTCCCCCTTAAGGTGGTCAAACAGAAGACACGCAGGACAATACAGTGAGATTCTTTTGCTGCTGTTTCTCTAGTTAAAGTTGAAATACAGAAACATGGTTGGTATTAAACCCACCGATCTGCCACCAACTGCAACGGTCAAGTTTTTTGGAGCTGGCACGGCAGCTTGTTTTGCTGACCTGGTTACGTTTCCCTTGGACACAGCAAAAGTGAGGCTTCAGGTGAGGATCTAAAGAACGTTACAAAAACGTTAAAAATATGCTAGATGTTTTAGGTGTTGAATTACACTATTGCTGGGTTATAAAAACATTTAATTCTGTAACATTTTTAATTGTTTTTCTTACATAATTTATAATTATGTAAGTATAATGTTTTTAAAAAATAATAATATAGATATAGATAAATATAAATAATATATATAGCTTGATTATATTTTGATAAATTATAACAACATTACATAACATTACAGAAGTTTCTAAAAATGTTACTGCAAAAATGTTTTGATAACTGAGAGAACTTTTAGAGAACATTAGCCAACGTTTTGCGAACATTCCCTGTTAGCTGGGCATCTGATATGGCTTACAGAACACAATCTTATTTCAGATCCAGGGAGAGTCGAAAGTTGCGTCGGAATCAGCAGGGGTGAAATACCGTGGTGTGTTTGGCACCATAACCACTATGGTGCGCACAGAGGGCGCAAGAAGTCTGTACAACGGACTGGTTGCGGGACTGCAGCGACAGATGAGCTTCGCATCCGTTCGCATTGGGCTTTATGACTCAATGAAGCAGTTTTACACCAGAGGCTCTGAGAGTGAGTATGGGATTGTTTAGTTAGAGTCAGGCAGGATTGTTGTAATGTAGGACTGATGCTAACAGTGCCTCAATGGCTCTTGTTTTTCCAGATGCTGGCATTTTAACTCGCTTGCTGGCTGGCTGCACCACTGGGGCAATGGCTGTAGCTTTTGCACAGCCTACAGATGTTGTAAAAGTGCGTTTTCAAGCTCAGGTGCGCCAGACAGACGGAATAAAGAGATATAATGGAACAATGGACGCATATCGAACTATTGCCCGTGACGAGGGTGTTCGGGGGCTTTGGAAGGGTAAGTTACAGCACAATACTTGAGTCTAGATATTACAGGATTAATGGTAGACTAACGGAAATCATTTTGCATGCGTCTGTGTTTTTTAAATTTTAGGGTGTATGCCAAACATCACGAGGAACGCAATCGTGAACTGTGCAGAGCTGGTGACTTATGACATCATCAAAGAACTCATTTTAAATTATGATCTCATGACAGGTATGGGTCATGCAGTATGATCCTCATACCTTCATTACGGTTTCTCTGCGAAACAACTGCTTTTGTTTTATGTACTTACCGTTTGTCACGTGTGCTGCTTCAGATAACATGCCCTGCCACTTTACTGCCGCATTTGGCGCCGGATTCTGCACCACGATCGTGGCGTCTCCAGTGGACGTTGTCAAAACTCGCTTCATGAACTCATCTTCAGGCCAGTACAGCAGTGCACTAAACTGCGCTCTCATTATGCTAACTAAAGAGGGACCAACAGCTTTTTATAAGGGGTAAGAAAAGCGTGCCCTTACGGTTTGTTATTTACATAGAGCAATGTGCTTATTTTTACAAGGATTCATAATTGTGCCATGTTCCTCTTTTGTTCAGCTTCGTGCCCTCCTTCCTTCGACTGGGATCTTGGAACATTGTGATGTTTGTGTCTTACGAGCAAATCAAGAGATCGCTGACTAGAATGCAAAGCTCATGGGAGGCACCGTTCTAAAAACAAACACGTGTTTCTAAAGCGATTTGTGTTGTCGGTACGTTGATTATGATCAAACAGAGAATAGAGACCTCTGAGAATAGAGGTTTCCCTGGATCACCAGGTTAAGTCTTATCTCTGAGAAGAGTTACAATTGTTGCATATCACTTCTTTTTAAACTACTTTTAAAGGCCAAAGGTCAAGCTCATCACACAAGAAATGAGTTACCAAACAGTGTTGAAATATATGGCAGGTTAAACAAAATGCACATTTTGTCTTAGTTTCAATGTTTTACGACACTTAAAGAGATTATCTCTATTGTTCTGGTGGAGACTTCTCTGTACAATCTTGAAACTGTCATATGACACAGCCGATTATGCTGTATTCCTTATTTGTAAAGAAAACTGGGTCCATTGCTCATATGAATGTCTACATTTACACTGTAAATGAATAAATGTATGTTATAGGCAAATGAAGCTTTTTGTGGTCATTTTTGTCTTTAAATAGGAAAAACTGTTGTCAATCCTGAGATACACTCATGTATCCATCGGTTGTGGCAATAGTTACACTATTTACATTTGATTTCCCTTAACCTAAGAATCATTTAATCAGGTTTAATCTGTGATTAAATCAACAGGGAGTCCAATACCCAGGAGGAAAATTAATCATTCATGGGGGAGAATGTTTGTCACTAACAAATGCAAGTAGCTTTGCTCTGCCATAACAAAAGAGCAAGACACAAAGTCTTGGTTAGAGCAGAGTTGTGACTTGCAGCTGGTCGGAAAGAGGAAATGCATGTGTCGAATTAACCGCAGACTAATGCAAATCTGTATAGTGTGAATGGTAAATACCATCCTTGTGTTTCAGGAAGACAGAAGACAGTGGTAGATAGTTCCCAGCTAACAATTTTCATGACTGTTTCTCTAACATTTTCATTAAGTAACAAAACCATTTAAAATGCTGTTTTGAAAGATCTAGGAACGTTCAAAACATCCAGCATTTTAGATGCTGTATTAACGTTATTGCTGGACTATATAAAAACATTTTCAAATGCTTTTTTAAATTCTGACATGTTTTTAAAACATTCCACTAACAACTAATAACTTAAGAATAACGTTTTTGATATATGATATAAAACAGACAGAAAGGCAGCTGCTTACTGTTCATTTAGTTTAAGGTGCTGACTGACTAGAGACACTTGCACCCAATAATACAACATGACCCAATAATAAGCAGCAGTGTGCTGTTAATGAAGCACGTGTCTCCATGTGGTTTGTACATGTCGCAGGTGAACACAATTATGTAACTTTGTTTTTGCCTGGGGGCTCTACATTCCCAAGCCAGTTCCACTTCAATACAAAACCGTAAGACCTAAACAGCAGCAGCTCTAATGGCTAGACGTGCAGAATTCTGTTAAATGTCCAGTTAAATGTGTTATTGTAAAACCTGGTTAAAATGCTGTTGTTTTATGTATATGGTTTAATGGGTCACCTATGCAACACTGTATCCCCCATAATGCATTTCATGATTTTGACTTATTCAGCCTAATTATTCAGGGGGTATAAACTGAGCAGAATCAGCAAAACCAGTTAAAACCTCTTTGTGGGAAACTGTGTTTTATGCGTGTTTTATGAGAAACATGTGCTACTGCTTCACAATTTATAATGACTCAGCGTTTCATTTTAATATATTTATTAACAGACGAACTTTAGAATAAATAAAAAAAATATGATTTTTTAATAACATTTTGTGACCTTTTGGGAGAATTTACCATATAGAATGTTTTAGCTGTTAAAAAAACGTTCTTTCAATTTAAACTGTCACAACTGCTTAATATCATTTTAACGCTGGATTAATAATCTAAATGACAAAGGATGATTCACTTTGTTTTTTACCTCAAAAGTGGTTATATCAGTGAAGTCCGGGAAGTCGTGTCACGTGACGCGCTCGGGACTTTTAAAAGCGCAGCTGCAGCACAGAGACAAACACAACACTTGTGAGTCAAGCCGGCACTTACTAAGAAAGGCAGTTTTCCCCTCGTAAACGGTTTTATTCTTAGAGGCTTCGTCTGTTTTATCTTTTAGGGTAAGTATAAATTCGACTACAAGTATATCTTTACTTGTTCAGGTACTTATATATTATTTAAATATTTGAAATAATTGAACTATTGACTAAACTAAAAATGTTTTTGTCTTGCAGACTTTGGAGTATGTTTTTTATCTCTACGTTTTCTGCACGTTTTTCTATGGAAAAAGACGGCAACGAAATTTTAGTTGAAAGTCATTTCAACCAGAGAGATGCTTTTAGAGAATCTTGACCGGTTTTCTAAGTGAAGCGTTCATCCAGATCGGTTAGTACAAAACAATCTTTCCCCAAGAACCGTACGTTAATTTAACTCTTAAACGCCTCTGTAGTTAGTTTAAAAAACCGTGTATATATTACATAATCTCGCATTTGGCGTGTATATCCGCACTCGGTTCTTTTGTGCGGTAGAAAGTCAACAAACAAAGCCTCGGGCGGATGTTTAACTACATGTGACGTCATCACCTCGTTGGCATTTCAGAACATGATGTTCCAGTTTGTTCTCTTCACGACATCTGCTGACAAATAATCTTACGCCTACATTTAAATGCATTTAAATACAGCTGTTCCACCCCAAACGGTTTAGCTCCATAAAACGGCTAATCAAGTGTGGTTTACGTGTTTTTAATGTATAATTAAATTTTATAATGAAACCTAGGTCAGTGGTTCTCAGACTTTTTTTAGCAGGAGGCCCCATTGTTTAAAGTAAATCCTTTTGTGNCCCCCCAAGAAAACTCATGACGAAAATATTGCCTTATTTCTCTGATGAAAATAATAAAAGATTTTATTTTTTAAATGCATAATATAAAGACAATCCTGATTGCATGCAGGTAAAGGTTTTAAAATACATTTCCTAAACTAGAAATTTCTATGTGGCCCCCCTAGCGCCATCTGGTGGCCCCCAAGAAAACCACTGACCTAGGTATTTATTGTACCATTCCAACAAAAACTCTCTAACTGTGTATGTATATGAATAAGTTTTATAGCAAATATATAAATTCTAACTAAATATCTTAAAGTAGCAATCGTAATGTTCCTTTCGATCCATTCCAGGTTGGGTGGAGTTCATCTATCTTGTTCACGTCATTGGTTTCACGAAACATTTCCCTTCTTCGTTACATTCCTGTAATTTTGGTTGCAACTCAACATGGTTGGATTCCGAGCTGGTGACGTGCCCCCCACAGCCACTGTGAAGTTTATTGGCGCAGGAACTGCGGCCTGCATTGCTGACCTCTTCACATTTCCACTAGACACAGCGAAAGTTCGACTTCAGGTGAGCCTCATTGTGTGACGCCTTTACTTGCACTGAAGGCTGAGCCGACAGTTTTGTCTGAAAACGGCAAACCGATGTATGTGACAAACTGGGTCAACTCCCAGAAACTTAAACCAAGCTTTCGTTTTTAGGTGAATGGTATCAAAGTCACACACATACTGACATCAGCTTTATCTATTTCTCTTTACACTAGCCACACAAGCAGGTCCAGGCCTTGGTGATAATCCTTGCAGACCCCGGATCCTTGTGGACCCTTTTAAGCTGGAGATTCCTCGTTTCTGTAAAGTTTCTCCCATCCACTGTTTTGTTCTGTACAGATTCAGGGTGAGGCCAAAGGTTCTGCCAACCCAGGTCATGGTCCGATGAAGTATCGCGGTGTGTTCGGCACGATCAGCACCATGGTTCGTGTCGAGGGACCGCGAAGTCTCTACAACGGGTTGGTTGCAGGACTGCAGCGTCAGATGAGCTTTGCATCTGTGCGCATTGGCCTCTATGATTCTGTCAAGCAGTTCTACACCAAAGGTTCCGATCGTAAGTTCACGCCCATGTGCTCTTCATAAGCCAAGCGCTTTGATTTTGTTGCCGGGATGAGTGGAAACTATCTGGTGTGAGTCTGCTCTCATTAACTCATTCAATGCTTTGTTGTTCTTAGATGTAGGGATTGGCAGTCGGTTGATGGCAGGCTGCACAACTGGAGCGATGGCAGTCGCTCTGGCCCAACCTACAGATGTGGTAAAAGTCCGCTTTCAGGCTCAGATCAGCTCTGGGGCCAGTAAACGTTACAATGGTACTATGGATGCATATCGGACCATTGCGAAGCAAGAGGGTTTGCGTGGGCTGTGGAAAGGTGGGCGGAGCTACGAGTAGCACTTTTATTCCGTTTTGCTCACGGTAGATTAAATATTTAGTTTTGAATTGTTTTTTTTTCCCTCTTAATACTTAAGGAACTGGCCCAAACATCACCAGGAATGCCATCGTAAACTGCACCGAGCTGGTGACCTATGACCTCATCAAAGATGCACTTCTCAGATCATCACTGATGACCGGTAAGACGAGGCTGTTTTTTGAGACCATGTCTGCGGTTTAGGTAGTCCGACACTTTACAGCAGCTATCGTCTACAGATGATCTTCCCTGCCACTTCACGTCTGCTTTTGGAGCTGGTTTCTGCACCACTGTAATCGCTTCTCCTGTTGATGTCGTGAAGACAAGATACATGAACTCCGCCCAAGGCCAGTACAGCAGCGCCCTCAATTGTGCTGTAACAATGCTGACTAAAGAGGGACCGAAGGCTTTTTACAAGGGGTGAGACTTATCTGATTGTTCCGTCTGCTTTATTGTAGTCACTGGAAAATATGCGCAAGGTTAACGTTGATTCTTTCTTTCAGATTTATGCCATCGTTTCTGCGGCTCGGCTCCTGGAATGTGGTTATGTTCGTCACCCATGAACAGCTGAAACGGGCCATGATGGCAGCTCGCCATAACTGGGACACCGTTTAAGCAGCTAATGCAGCTAGTTGAGCTTTGCCTGCGTCTTTTTAGCTTTTCTGTATGACTTTCATTTACATGTCCATTAATTTTTACTAGACCTTTATGCAGGACTGTTATGCCTGTCAATAAAACGGAGTCTTTAAAAACTGAGTCACTCCTTTATCTTGTGAGTTTAATGTCATTTTATAGACTTACTGGAAACGAAACTGACCGTAATTACTCATGAGTTTTAAGAGCTTGTTTTAGAAGCCGTTTCCTGTCAGCTGAGAGTTTCTGTGGGAAATGTGTAACAAAGTGAATGATCAGGTCTCCTTTCCTGGAAGGGCTGTTGGTGAGAGGCATTCCCTCCCCTGGAACAACCTTGGTGTACTGAGGGCTGTGCAAAAAATAAAATGGGCTCATTTTAAAATGTAAAGACCATATTACATTCCTATTAGTGCTGTACCAGATCCCAGTGTTAATTAAAATATAAACCATTTTCCAATAGTGGGTGGGCTGGCCTATAGACTATGTAATTTACATTAGGATGTATTGGAGATAGAAATGGGTTTACTCACTGCACAATGTCATTAATGGGGATGTTGAGAAGCCTGCCATCTAGTGTCTCAACTTCTACTGAGAAACCAGTCAAAGCCTATAGAGATTGAAAAAAAAAATATATATACTGTATATGCATATTGGGTTTAGCGTTCAAGTGATTACTGAATGACCATTATTTTCAAATGATTTCCAAAGCGGAAACATTCATTTTAACAGAATCTAATTGTTCTTATACATATATAGCACTCTATACCATTGTCTACACAAGACTCCGTTATCTACTAGTTCATACCATGTAACATCTAAAAAAAACCTAGTTAATTTTTACTTGTCTAACAAAGGTTTCTCACCTTCTCAAGAGAGATATGTGCTGTGTAGGACAAGTCATTATTTTGGCGAACAAAGCGTGGGTGATGCTTTTGTCGTATAATGAAAATAATATCAGCTGGGATATTGTTTGGTCCCTGTGGAGAATTAAAACTATTGGTAACAACGACAATTATCCATGCAGAATATCAAAAACAACAATAATACAACGTGGGTAAAAGTGTTCAGTCATGCCTGATCCCCTTCTCCCGGAAACGTGATGCGCGTCCCTTCGTTCCATCCTGCTTTTACGTTGAAGGTTAAAATTTTGTCCCTGATGCTGGATGTGTGTCCATCTTCATTCATCACCTGCATCAAACATGTTCCTCATCTGAAATTAACTCCTCACTGACTTCAGTTCATATTGTTTTATTTTGCGCCCTTATCCACAGAACTTACCCTACGGGATATCTTAATTTTTTTAGTGCATCCAAAGTAAAGGTCCTCCAAGGCTAAGTGAAGGTCTCTCTCTATTGGTGGATCCTGTATTTTCTCCTTTTGCCCCCGCAGGCTGTTGAAAGCTGTGTTTACCTCACTGCCATCTTTGGTGAAAAAATCTGTGAAGGTACGGTGAGTATATAACAGGTTATTTATAACCAGGACTGAGATCCTTCAAAACTCAAAAACATTATGACCATTCAGACTTACAAATTTGATCCACATTCATAATCAAATAGATTTTGGAGTCCAATTCAACCACAAAAACACAATAGCCCAGCTTTCTCTCTGCTTTTTCTTTCTGTGCAACAAGTCACCTGCGAAAGGGTTATCTCCTCCAAAAAACTGCCTGAATGTTTCATCAGCATTTCCATGGTAGATATATCCCGATGACCAGGCACCATTGGCCCCCAGTTCAGATGGTATTCCGCCCTTTAAACCCTCCTCTCCAAACTTATCGTACGTGCCCTTTTTACGTGCTGCAGTGTTTGAGAAACATAAAACATTATTATATAGAATGCTAATATATACTTTGGACTGAAATGTAATGTGTAAAGGCTGTGTTCTGGTAATACTATGGTAGTTTGTCAGGGTTTGGTTGTTGACTCACGGTCGCTCAGCACGTCAAACGCCTCCGCGAGCAGAGTGAAGCGCTCGGCGGCGCGCGCGTGGCTGTTGCTGCGCGGGTGATGCTTCAGCGCGAGCCGCCGGTACCTGATACCGAAATAAAAAGACGCTTCTGTCAAACACCTGAAAAGCTGGCAACTCCAACTTTGCCTCTTTATTTGATCATTATATAATCATTTTTATAAAATTGAGGACATATTTGAAAAATCAAGTCAAACAGAACTTACGCCTTCTTAATATCAGAATCAGTGGCGTTGCGATTTATTTCCAACACAGCATAATAGTCTCTGCCCATCGCTGAACGGTTTTACCAGCCGTATCCTAAATCTTGTGCACATAAACAATCCTCCAAAAATCAAAAGCAAAACGTGAACCCACACCTGTGGTTTACCGCTGTTGACGACGGATGGTTGTTATGGAAACGTCGCCAGGATTTCTGGGTAATGCAGTTACGCATTAAACCATTTAAATACAGCTCTTCTTTTGCCTCGCCTGAGAAATTTTAAATTCAAATAGGAAGCTAACAGGCGTTTGCCCCCGCTATCACATATGATTTATTGAACAGAATAGGTAAAAAAAAGACCAAATATTAAATAATATTTTATTTTGTTTCACAGATTTATTAATTACAGCATATATAAACAAACTGTTCAAAACTTTTGAAACACGATTATTTTACAGAAAAACTTTATTTAAAGTTTTATGTATTAATTATTCATTTTTGCAATAAGTCCCTCAAGCTCAGGTCTTGCTTTGAATCGTGCCTGGAAATCTGCCTCTGTGTGCTGGAAATAAACGAAAACACAGCATGTGAAATGAAATAGAGACATTTTTAAAAAGATACACATACAGCGATATAAGAGTGTGGGCTTTATACCTGCTTCACACAAAGCTTTACTCCTTCAGGCTGATTCTTTAGAAGAACCTCTAGTAATATGGGATAAAGAGTCGCCTTCATTCCACTGACCTAAATAAAGCATAACAATACCACCAATAAACATATGATCAGAGCTACAGTACATTAATAAACTAATATTTAGAGATTTTTGTTATAATTTATGCTTTTTAAATAATATGATTCAAACTCAAAGCTCATGTATTAACTTTACCTGAACAACACGTTCATGTGTTTTCAGAATCCCATCGACGTACATCTTGGTGCCTTGGTCCTGCATCACCATGACCTCTGTGCTTTTCGTAGGCAGGGCATAGCTTTATAATGCAAATGACATAATTAATTTCCTCCTGTCGTATAATTCACAGGATGTGAAATGAAAATTAATCAGACATTTTCAAACGTGTGTAAAAAAATCTCTGCCTCACCTTTCATCAACACTGATGTCTAAATGATTGCAGAGATTGTGAATGTACTGAGAATAATGTTCCACCAGAGTCATGTCATAACCTGAGACGCACACGTTTAGCACGCCAAACTCTGTGTCTGTGGCTGCTTTCAGCTGTTTCACTTGAATTTTGTCCTTCTTCTTCTTTGGCTGAATGAACATAAATTTACCTCTGTTACTAAAAGCTTCAAAACATGTTGCAAAACCCACATTATAACTGGAGTGATGTAGGGAGCTTTTTTTGGGCTTACTAATGTTTTTGGAAGAAGATGTCTATATTTTCCAATGCCATGTGTCGGCATTGATCTGTACTGTCTGTTAGTCGGCAAAACACCTGTGTAGACACAGAAATATAATCTGATTACCAACAGTTAATTACAGATTGTACTATATATTATTTAATAGAAATTACACAGTTATACAATTATACACTTACCACAAGCTATTTTTTGTGTAGTTAACACTCCAGTTCTGTGAAAACAGAAAAATACATTTGCTTTACGTTTTCAGCTTTATTTTTTCACTATAACATATATGACAAAATAATACATTTTACAGTAAAGTGACACCCACTGGCCCGACGATGCTGCGCATATCAGCGCACGTGTGTTCTGAAGCAATAAAACCTGTAGACAGAAGAATGACACATACATACAAATTAAGCCCACTGAGTTAAACTGAAATTACAGATACAGTTAAATCACTCAGGGTTGCTCTGATCTACGACCTTGAAATATAAGAACAACATATACTGCTAAAGCAAGACAGCAATTAGGATGTTAAACACTAAATTCTGAACCTTTTTCAGTAAGTTGCTCATTGTTCCACGATGAGACTTAAATTCAACAGAAACGTTTAATAACAACTAGGACAAGCGCATGTACTGCCTTCTATGTTCTTCACGGGTCCCAGCGAATGATTTAACTCGCGCTCATATGATTACTGCCACCTGCTGGAGAAGAAACGCCACGGCTTTCCTAAACACGGCTGAGAACGATGCTGTGACGTCATTTATACGTCACATGTAGTTAACTTAGCAGGCTTTATTTTTTAGTTTCAGATGTTATCACTACACTAAGACAATGAAAAGAAAACAAAATAATAATAATAAGAAATGATTCACCCTGAATCAATAATGTATTAATCAATAAATATAAACATATATCTATTTTTTACAATATATCTATTGTACAGTCAGTACTGACTGATAACAGAGTGGCCTGTCAATTACATTTACGCATTTGGCAGGCTTACAGTACTGGGACTCGAACCTACGACCTTTGCACGCTGCTAACGCAATGGTCTACCAACTGAGCTACAGGAACAACTATCATCACGTTATTGTTTGTCGCAGCTGTAAATCGTGTCTCGTTGCCTAAGTGCGTATTTGATCTTTTAGCAGCCAATAAAAAAAAACAGTTGAAATGTTTATCCTGACTCTCAGTCCAAGGGTTGACAGAACGTGATGATGCAGGGCAGTGACGTAATTGAATGGGACGTGGCGTTTGTTGAGCTCAATCTAACTTGATATTCGTCCCGCCTTCTTCTCATATATAGACAACATTTGGCTCCTGAATTATTTGGTTAATAAACTATTACATATTACTCCACCAATTACATTTCATTTAGTCAAATATGTAGCATCATGAAGATTGCTGCGAATGATTCGGTTGACTGGAAAAAAGAAAAAATTACATATGTAGAGGCAGGAAATAAATGTTCAAAAATATACTGAGGATTCATTCGCATACATTACACGATTGTGTGAAGGAAATAGATAGATACTTACAATGTGGCCTTATTAATTATCTACTGCTATGTAAATATTTATCTACTGTTATGTAAAAACATGACACACCTTTGCTTTGTGGATACTTGCCCTATTCTAATTACAGTAACTCTATAGGCTGAACCCATCTGTCACTCACTGATGATGGTTAGGTTGCAGGGAAGAGCTGGGCCTGAACGGGAGGCTGTGTGAGGAATTAGAGACAACGGGATATTTTTTTATTTCCTTGGTTAGAGCATTTCGCCGGTTAGAGTAACACGTTTAGACCCTCATTAGGGCCAGCAGGACCGGCAGCATGTCTGCAGCAGGAGATTTCGGAAATCCGCTCCGCAAATTTAAGCTGGTGTTTTTGGGAGAACAGAGCGGTGAGTCCCGAACCGAACCAACCGGTCACTACGGTCCAGATCTGTGTTCCCGCACATCTGTCTGTCAAAGTGTGTGTGTGAGGTTTTATGTATGTGTAAGTGTAAGAGGTGTGTGTTAATATCCAAGAGTGTATTATTTTACAGTATGAGTGTGTACTGGAATGTGTGTGTGTGTGTGTGTGTGTGTTCAGTAGTGGTAAAGATGTTGCGTACTTTAAGAAACTTTAATAAGACAACTAACGGTCATATTTATTACCCTCTCTGTGTAAACATGATATTCTCATTAAAAACCAAAACAGTTTTGCTGATGTGTTGGGGTTGAATGCGTGTTTTAGCTATTTAACGGATAGGAGAAATAAGTTGTGTTAAGTTCATATTATTTAGAAGTGCAATAACTACCACTAAACTGGTCTTGCTACATGAGACTGTATGACACAGATACATTTCCTATGAGGCCAGTACTGAATTATCATACGTGTTTTATGGCAGAAAAATTTAAATCTGTACTTTGATGTACTTTGTCTAAAAGTTACCATTATTTTCGCTGACTAACACAGGTGAGTTTTTGTCGGAATTGAAGTTAGGGTTAGAGTTAAAAAAATTAACAATAATTATCATATAATTATCATATAATTATAATAGGTGGCAAAATCAGCAGCAGTTAGAATAAAACACTAAAACAGATCAAGTGGGATTGTTTTAAAACATTACTAGTCCCAGACTTGTGTAGAAATTGTTCGGCTTTCTCTTGTACATTTGAATAGGAAATGACAAATTTTCTAAACTATTTGCATGTATTTGCATAAACATCGATGTGTGTGTTTATTGCATGTGCATTTTGTAGTAAATCTATTGCATGTGTGTGCATGTATTTTATCAGAAACGTTTGCCTTACACAGTTGATGTTAGTCATTGTTTTTTAAGTTCTCCTTTTTTTGGGTTGTTATTGTGAAATCAACATGTCTGTGTCCTCGTTTTACCTGCTTAGCAGCTCAAAGGTTGGACACAAATGAAACAGTCATTTAAATCGTGCACAACAGACACGAATTCTGATTGGTTGAAGCAATTCCTGCTGCATTCTGGGAATCAGTGGCCATCATACAAATACCTGTGTGAAACTGAAACCTGCGTGTCGGCAAGATATAGAAATGTAATGTTTTGGTAGTAACCTCATAATGTTCGTGTTTCATTCTGTTTTGCAGTTGGAAAGACATCTTTGATTACCAGATTTATGTATGACAGTTTTGACAACACCTACCAGGTCAGTCACTTGTTCTGTTATTTTAAACAGCTGTTTGATCTCAAAGTTTCTAGTTTGGATGTGTCCGTGTTACTTGCCGGTAAAGTTTTGTTTTCATGCTTTTAATTTTCAGGCCACAATAGGAATTGACTTCTTGTCGAAAACAATGTATCTCGAGGACAGAACAGTAAGTTTTATTTGTTCTACCAATAAGTGCACATGCGTTTTATTGTTTTCAGGCACTTCGTTTGTATAAAACTGTTGCGTTAATTAAAACCAATGCTGTGGAATGAATAACAAACCAAATGTATTAACTGATGGAGGTTTTAATCAGATTTATTGCAGCTTACGTTGTTCAGTGCTAAATTTTAACAAACCCGTGCAACATTAGAAACCCTGTGCCGCTCTTGACCTGGTGTGTCCATTGCCCCCCTCTCTCTCTCTCGCTCTCTCTTTGTTTAGTTAGTTGTTCATATGTTCATATGTGCTGTATATATGTTCTCTTCAGTAAAGTGTTTTGAATGGGTGTGTGTTATCCTGACATGAGCTCATTAACCCTTAACCTAATCCATAACCCTCTGCCATTCATATCATAACTGTGTTAAAGGAACACTCCCGGTTTGTTGTAAGTTAAGTTCTGTCAACAGCATTTGTGGCATAATAAACATTTTTCATGGTTATAGTAACAGTGCCCATGTTACTGAGGATCTAAAAGCAGAAAAGGTTTAAGAAATGTCATGTTTTAGGTAATACCTCATTTATGATTAATCGTTTTTGGACATTTCTAAACAATTCGGATAATGTATTCAGTTTTAAATTATAAATGAACATTATGCCACAAGTTGTTGATTAATTAACTTATTTAAACTTAAAACATTCCTTTAGGAGCCCATTCCAAGAATCGTAACCTAACTCTAATCTATACTTGAACCCTGAACTGAAGCCCATCTCAGGAAACCTTTAAGCACTTTGCTTTATGTCATTCTTACTTTTCTTTCTATTCTTTGTATCTTTGTTTTCCTTTTGCACTTTTCATTTTCCATGTTTCGTTTGTTTCTTTATTTGTTTGTCCACTCGCGCAGATCAGGCTGCAGCTTTGGGACACAGCGGGACAGGAGCGCTTCCGTAGCCTCATTCCCAGTTACATCCGAGATTCTGCCGCTGCTGTTGTAGTTTACGACATTACAAGTAGGTATCTAAGGCCCGCTGTGCGTCCAGTTCCCCCCCTCTTACCTTTTCCTCTTCCCGTCTCTCCCCCTCTCTCTCTCTCTCTCTCTCTCTCTCTCCACTGGATCTCTGGTGCTCTAATGTTTGGTTAGGTGCGGCTGCAGCTCTGGGACACAGCAGGACAGGAGCGCTTCCGCAGTCTGATTCCCAGCTACATCCGGGACTCTACGGTTGCCGTGGTAGTCTATGACATCACAAGTGAGTGTGGACCTTGGTCAGGAAAACTTAAGGAGGAGGAATGCTGTCTGTCACTTCAAAGCAGTGTTCCTTTTTCACTTTGTCTTGTATCTGTTTTTCAGTTTCACCTTTTTGCTTGTGTTTCTTTGTTCGTGAGGTTATTTTTGTTTTATTTTGTTCATTTTTGGCAGTTGAGTTCAGTGCTAAGAACTGACCGGATGGCTCTGTTTTGTGCAGCATGTCTGTGTCTTAGAGATCTAAAATTCAATGTTTTCCAAAGTGCAAACAGGTCAGCTTAGTGTATCTGTACGCAGGATCCAAAATGAACCAGATGTGATTTAAATTTATACTCACTAGTTGCTCATATAGTTTTGTGGATGCCAAATTCACCCTCTCTTGGCAGTTAATTGTGGGTCCAGCACCATGTACAGAGATTTAAAAAAAAACTTATTACAATAATGGATACAGCTGCAGAACGGACAGGCACACATCTGATGCATGATCTGTTTAACAGCCAGATAACATGTAGTAGATTCTTTCCTTACAGACGAACTGTTTCCGCAGACCGACTTCCTGTGACATGTTTGTGAGCACAGAAAAGCTTCCAGCTCTTAAATGTCCTTCTTTCTTTTCCTCTCCTTTGATCCCTGTGTTTTTTCTGGAGTTTGTGTCCCTGTCTATGATCCTGGATTCTCCCTATAGATCTCTGAGCCTCTCAGTCTGAATTAACCCAGTGTCTCTGACATCCCTGACAGATGTCAACTCATTCCAGCAGACCACCAAATGGATTGATGATGTCCGAACAGAGAGAGGAAGTGATGTCATCATTATGTTGGTGGGAAACAAAACGGATCTTGCAGATAAAAGGTTTGTGCAAATGAGTGTCTCAGCTTTTCATTTCTGTATGTAAAACACTTATTGTGAAACATTATGATACATGTGTTATGATATATATAAAATTAAATTGTGTGCAGATAGTAAAGATTAATGGTTTTCTCGTTCACTGCAGGCAAGTTTCTATTGAGGAGGGTGAGAGGAAAGCCAAAGAACTAAATGTAATGTTTATTGAAACTAGCGCTAAAGCTGGATACAATGTCAAACAGGTGAGTGTGTGCGTGTGTGTGTGTACATGTTTGTGTGTGAGAGCAATCAGACTCATTAGTTTTCACTGTGGGCCTTGTGTTTTTTTTAACCGCTAGTTATTCCGGCGTGTAGCAGCGGCTCTTCCTGGTATGGAGAGCACACAGGACAAGAGCAGAGAGGACAGTATCCTTCACATATACACGTACACTTACAGTTACATCTATATGTAGTAGTACATGTATGTCGCCGCGAGACGTTTGTTTTCTTAATTCAGTTTCTTTCAGTGATTGATATAAAGTTGGAAAGGCCTCTAGAGCAGCCGGTCAGTGAAGGCGGCTGTTCGTGCTGAAGGTCGAGCCTCGTTTCTGTGCCGTGTCTCTTACTGTCGCTCTCGAACGCACTCGCAGTGTCACTCTGGATATTCTGCAGAAGCTCCGCCCACCCGGAGGAACTAGAACACTACCTGGCCATCACCCTCGTTACCGTGGTTACCGTTTACCAACTGGAATGACTTCAAATCCAAAAGCACAACGTCTATGTGAACGCTCTTGCTTTTCTATGAACTGTTTCCGTTAAATTTTGCACCTTTTGTGGAGTTTTTGTTTGTGTTCACACTCGAAAACACTTTGTATAAAGTGTTGTCATGTCTCTGGCTCTGCAGAGGTCCACATTCTGCGTCATATAAATTAAAATTATACTTATATTAATGTAACCGTTAAATGACATGAATAGGAACAAAAATGAGCTAAATAATTAAAAACTACACAAACTAATGTTGGCATGATATTTAGATTTAAATGTGACGTGTAGCTACTCGAACAGATTCACGATGCAGAGATGGACGAAATGTTTACAGAGTGTTTAAGGGAGTATCCAAGTCTAGATTTTAGGGGTGGTACAACTGGGTCACAGTTGATGTCTCACCTGGAGACCGAAGAAAAGAAAGCATTACAATAAACGCAAGAGACGTTTTCATTTGGAGCATCCAGGCTTTCATGTTTTTTGTACCCTGGATGTAATATTTATCATGTTTTCTTTCTTGTTTTGATCATTAGAAAGCTTGTAATTTAGACAAACAGAAATAGTCACTTTAAAGAAATAGTATGTATATTGAGGAAAATATCAGATACAGTTTATCAGAGGTTATACTGCCATACCTTTAAGGGTTTCTGCTGTTTTTTATTAGCCTTATAAAGTTTGATTTATTGTTCTGTTGATACACTAGATTCTGTTTGTTTTTCTGTATGATTTGTTCAATCAACCACAAACCAGAAATATTTATTTGGTCTTATAGTCATTTTCTTAAAACCGTGTATGGTTTGCGTACTGTAAATCATAGACACATGGACTTGTTATGGACATTCTGGCACAAAACAGCTGCTCATGTTTTAATACACGGTGATAGGTTTGTTCTGATCTTTTACTGTTAAACACATACAGTGCAGTTTGGATTTTAAATAGATTTGAACCAGAATGGTTGGGTCTAGCAGCGCTGCTCGACACAAATGCTCATTGTTTGTACAGCTAAAATTGATCAGCATTCAGAGTCATCCATAATAAAATTGACTTCAGTGAATAAAAAACATTTTTGCTTTGTAAATATTTCTGCATAAGTTTGTTAATTAAGAAGTTCCTTGACACGTCTGTGGATGTTAGCAGCTTGCTTTTATTTTAACTTAAGTGTTGCGTAACATTTTGTTAACACAGTTGTCAGTGATGCAAATACAGTACAGTAGTGCAGGCATGAGACAAATGCTGCTCTGCCCCCCTGAAGCCTACTTTATTCCTTAGTAAGTACTACTTTAGCTTTACCTTACATTTGCAGAGCACTCAAAAGTCTGATGGTCTCAAACCTCATGCCAGGATTTGTCATTAGACAAAAGCTAATTATAATATTTTGTCCCTGTAGCAAAATATGTATATCATGGACAAACAGCTCTATGTACATTTAGCACAAACAGGAATCATAACAGCAAGAAAATAATAATTCCGTTTAGTTGTGTGCATGTTATACAGTATACATTCCAACTTTTCACAATATTTATATTTAAAAACAGTGCTGGTAACTATGTGCATCTAAAACTACATTCACCATATAATCAAATTTGCAACCAGACAAAAATTTTACCCATAATCCCTTTTACACATTTATTGACCACTGGATGCTTACTGAGTTTACTGAGTTTAAATCAGCCACAGATAATATTTACATGTTTATGTGCAGGAATATGAGTGCTTGCTATCACTGAGGATTACAGATGGTTAGTTCCCTCTGCCCAGTGGTGCCGCTGGTACTCCTGTAATCATTCTGTTTTCTGATTGGCCCTCAACAGAAAAAGAAGGGCATCCACAGCAGTGAGCGCATCGCTGCCCCTGCAGCCATTCCGGCCAAGAGACCCAACGCCACCTGTTCTCCAAAATTGTCATCATAAGTGTCCCTGTGCACCCACACGTGCTGAGTGCCTGCAAAGAAAACACTATTTATAATCCTGCAATATTAAAAAGCCATTAATCAAATTAGCAAAATGACTTTAAATTGTTATGCTGATAATATGCATTGTAATAGAAAGTTACATTAGAAAAATGCAAAGCATTACTTTCATCAGTGGTCTCAGATCACTGTGTGTATATCTGTGTGTGGCTTATAGTTCTTTTTGTTTTCTTCACAAACACTTTAGAAAAGACAGAACCATAAATGTAATAGAATGAAAACTATCTTTGGGCTGTCGTGGATTAAGTGTTTGTATAAATACCTCCACAACCTGCTCCCGGCATGATATAAACCGCATTGTGGCTGTCAACTGGAACGGTCTGGTATGTATCGTCATAGGGATTGTAAGTGAAAACCTGTGGTGTTGTAAAACAATCTATTATTACATGCATTGGGCTGTCACTTCATCCAAAAGGTCATAGGTTCAATCCCCAGGTATGACCTTGATGTTTCTTAGGCTGTGCTCTACCAATTGAGCTTCAAAGTGACACTTTTAATAAATACTGGTGAAACACACCATCAGATTAAAAACAACACTCACTGGATTTCTTTTGGCTTCCAGAAGTGTGAGTTTCCAGGCTCTGAAAAAAAAGGATAGAAATCAATCATATGTGAGTGGGTGGGGTTAAACCTGTTGTGGGAGGAGTCACATTCGAAATGTAAAGACTCACAGAGCCTCGTCTTCACTGTTGGCACACAGGGTCAGCGTAGAGCCATCCTTCAGATGAACCATCAGCAGATTCTCTCTAGGGTGGGTCTCAGGTGGACATACACCTGCCCACACATACATCAGCATTATATTAAAACAACAACCAACAACATTATAATCATTAAACTCTCAAATTTAATTCAGTTGACAAAAAGCCGTAGTTTGGATTGACAGCATCTCTGTTTATGTCTGTGGAGAAATAAATCACTGAATCCGAATTCACCCTCAGATAGATAAATATGAACGCGCACCTGCACACTCCAGTCCAGACTTCACATTCACACATGTGGTCTTCAGACTCACTCTGGTCTCATAGTCTTTTCTGCTTTCAGATTTATAAAACACAAAGCTTCCATCGATCCACAGGTCACACCAGTTCCGTTTCCAGCGTTTAAGAACTGAAGCTGAGAGAGGATGACTTCAGATTGTTAGGTTGTCTTAAAAACTGCCAATCATATACACGAACCAATTTGAAATACTTTTGGTATCCCCTACTAAGCTTCTTCTGTGTTTATAGAGTCTATATGAGCATAAATAAGCCTGGAGGTTCTGTACTGTACAACACTACAGTACAACAGTTGTACAACAATTACTGTACTGTACTGTATTGTACCACAGCAACACTGTAAGTAAGAGGATTACTGTAGGCCAGGACTTGAGTTTCATAACGTCTTCTAGAGCAGTATTCGTCCTTTTCTTAATTTATTTACATAACCTCTGATCTTGTTTGTTATTGCCGATTCACTTGTGTAATATATTTAAAAATAGTTCCTCACTTAATTAATATATAAATGTTAAGCATTTTGTTTTATAGAATTTTACTAATACTAACAAAAGTCATAACTTTGTTATAAATCTTACATTTGTGGCATTTCTTATAGATCGTATAGATCAGACTGTATATCACTCTATATATACATTTTTGTAAACAGAATTTCTGTGACTTACACTGTCTCCAGAGCCAGCCAGATTTCAGCAAAGCCATTGGGTTGATCAGACAAGTGTGACAAGAGCCACAGCAATAATTCAGATGTTGTGGAGGGTGAATGTGGTGTTGTGAGCGTTGAGCGGCACTGACCGTGAATACTCAACGTCTGATGCGTTTATTTAAGCACTGTAACAGTTTAATGACTGCTCCTCTAATCCCTGATCATGTGATCAGATTCACTGGACCAGTAATCTCAGATTAAAGGCCTGTGTGTGTCTGTATTGTATGTCTATGGAATATTCTCACCTATTCTTTTAATACCTGCCTACTGTCTTATTTTTAGCATTTCCACAGTTTATCCTGTTATCTGGTGACCTGTTCACATTCCAGATTCTGAATGAGTAATCAGGCCTTGATCTCATCGTTGGATAAATTTAGAAAATAATATCGTCTAGGATATATTGGATTGATCATGACATATTATATTGTTACTGTAGTCTGATATTCTTACCAGAACTACTATTACATTTTTATGGAAATTTACAATAATTTAAAGAACAAATCAGGTCTCCAATACAATTAGACAAACAGAGAGCTGAGATACCAGAAACGTCATTTAAGGCAAGTTATATATACACTTTAGACCATTTACCGTTAGAGGGCGACATCTCACCAATATGTATCACGACATCGCTTAGTGACGACAGCATTATTGGCTTAGTATATTAATAGTAATAATTATATAATAATAATAATATATTATTATTATATTATTATTATATGATATATATGGATTTAAATCTCTCTCTCTCTTATCAGGTTAGTGAGCTACTAAGGAAGGTGAGCACTGAAGAACACAGTTTGAATAAGGAAGCATATAAATGGGCCACTTGTGTGGCTAGAGAGCACATGAACATCATCCTCATGGAGAAGGTGAGAGGTCATGCAGTCTGATGTTCTGGCACGTCGATTCTTGTGGCGGCTTGATTCAGTGTTACTTTAAACTGGAATATCTTGCTGTGCTGCATGTATTGTTAGTGGTTTTGCATGATGTGTTGTGATTGGTGGGTTTTTAGGCTCAGTCAGGCTACGAAGAATCACATCGACAAGACCAAAAATTAACTTTGTGTGTTAATCCAGACTGAAAGTCGCCTGTCACTACTGCCAGTTTATGGTTCTTAAAGGGGTACTCCACCCCAAAATGAAAATTTGCCAATAAATTACCCTTAAGGCATCCTAGATGTATATGACTGTCTTCTTCTGAACAGAATCAGAGTTATATTAATTTATATCCTGGCTCTGCCCAGCTAGAGGGCCACCTGCCTGCAGAGTTTAGCTCCAACTTGCCTGAGCACACCTGCCTGGAAGTTTCTAGTCTCCTATGTAAGACCTTGATTAGCTGGTGCAGGTGTGTTTAATTTGTGTTGGAGCTAAACTCTAGACATTGGCTCTCCAGGTGCAGGACTGAACACACCTCTGACTTACGTGGTAGCACTTAAATTTGATAATCTCCACCCTGCAGCTTCAGATTCAACTATAATTCTGTAGTAAATTAAAAGCATTACTTACTATCCAGACTCTCAAACAAAATTTATTAAAGAAACAAAACAGAATGACTTTACTACCTCACTTCTCAGGGGTCTGTAGCTCCTCCAATCATATCTGTTGTTTTCCACAGACCACACCCATACCCCATCACCCAGATCCACAGCAGAGGGTGGGTCACCGGAGACCTGTACGACCACCCTTTAACCTTCGTGCTCCTGTGGTGTAGTTTGGTATGAAGTCTCATGAATGCTCTGTCATCTGCAGGTATGAGCTGCCCCTCCCCCCTTCAAAACAGCAGGCACAGGGCCAGGTGCAGAAGAGAGCAGAGGTGGAGATCACGTTGGGTTGAGCGCCGCCCTACAGGCAGATTTTACAGGGATGAAACATGAATTGAAACGTGTTAAAATCCAGATCAGAGATGAGACCTCTGGAGACAACCAGAACAGTTTGATGAAGATAAGGATACATGAGTGTGCACAGTTTTCTTGTTCTTTATTATTAATGTTGATCTGTAGATGAAGTGTATCAGCACATGCAGTCGTACTTCCACAAACATGCCAAAATCGTCAACGACCTTTTAAGAAATGTATTTGTTCATTCCTCTGCTAGATGGTCAGAGGTCAGACACCTCTGGGTTTTAGTGTAAAAACAGATCACATGGATTCATCACACCTTGAAAACTCGTTTGAGATACAACAGGAAGAAATATTGTTTCTATGGAAACAAGTTCCTATGGAACTGGCACACTGTCAGGAGTAAATTACTGCTCATTTAAATTGTTAATTTTATATTTCATACCATTAAAGAAATACAAAACAGGGTAACGGTGATTTCATTACATACTTTAATACAATAAAACACAACAACACGACATATATTTGTAACTATACAAGTAAAAAACACAGAATAATTGTCCGTAAACATTAAATTCCACATTTTCATCACTTCATGGTTGTTCTTTAAGTGTATATAAGTTCTTAGACGCCACAGATGATCTCCATCCATAAACCTCCGGGTTTATGAAAGTCCACAGAGACCTTCGCTCACTTCCCAAAGTTTTCTGGCCACTCTGTCGTCTTTAGCTTTGGCATAGACTTCCTCCACAGCACAGCAGGAGAAGTAACGTCCACTCAGATGTTCGATTCCTTCCTGAATGGCACAATGGAGCGTCGTCTGGGCTCCGGTGTTTGGATCCAGGAAAAGCAGTCTGGCCACTGGCTCAATGAACACCTTCTGCCAGAGACTCACATGGCGGGAAAGCTCAGTCTTCACAACACCTGCAAGGAGTAAAAGGACACCGTGTTATGCTTCTATCTGAAAACAAGTGCAAGAATGAAACAATTCTTTTAAAATGCATGAAAAACCTATTTTAAAGGAAATTAAGGTTTTGGGGGAGCAGTTTGTTGAGGTTCATCGGCAACCATCTTTAAAAATGTTTTTAACACTTGTTACCAGGTTCTTGTGATACAAGAGATATAAAGTGATAAATGACAATGTGTTTTTGTTTCGGTAACAATCCTTGCGTAAGGAGCTGGAGTATTTAACTGTTGCTATGGTTTCTTTATTTACCATGTGAAAATATACCAAAAAAATATTTTTTCTGGGTTAAACGTCTTAAGTGGAAAATACCTCACAAACATAAGTTTGGGTTGTTTAAACAGGAAATAGCTCAGAACATTCCAGATGATGACTGATTAGATAAGACATTTTTTGACAATATGTACATCAACCATCATGTGCGTTTTGTAATATAAAGGTGTCCCATAAATGTGTTCAGAAACGTGACTTACCTGGATGAACACTGTAGCAGGTCACATTTGTACCCTTCAGTCTTTTGGCCAGCTCATGGGTGAAGAGGACATTGCACAGTTTGCTGTTGCAGTAGGCCTGGAAAAACTGCCAACTGTATCTCCCAGATCCCAGATCTTTAGTGGCAATGAGTGAATCGAAATCAATCTTGCCCCAGCGGTAAGCCATGGAGGCCAGCGTGATGACTCGAGCTGCGGGACTCTCCTTTAGACGGTCCAACAGAAGACAGGTGAGCAGAAAATGGCCCAGATGATTAACGCCAAACTCTATGCCAAAACCATCCGCGGTTCGTCCATCTGCCACAAGACCTACACATGAAAAGTCATGGTTTGATTACCCTGATGAATTGATTGCTTCAAGAAGATGACAAGCTGCATAAGGTTTTGCTTACCTGCGTTATTGATGAGCAGATCCAGCCTGGACTCAGATTTGAGGATAAACTCAGCAAAAGCTCGCACTGATTTAAGACTACCAAGATCAAGCTCCATAAACAGGATCGCATTGCTACCCGTTGCCTGAACAACAAATAAGATTTCAGAAAACAGTCAAAACTCTTTCATCAATCACAAATACCTTATTTAAACCTGTAAAAACAAAGGTTCCTTAAAGGTTCTTTTGTCAGGCTACATGGTTCCATAAAGAATATTTAACATCCATTGAACTTTTCTGCTGTTAAAGAACAAGGCTCTATACACTATACAAATATATATTTTTAAAAGACTAAAAGGTTCTATGGGAACCAAAAATGGTTCTTCTATGACATCACGGTGAAGAACCCAGTTACCATCTGCATATTTAAGTGTAAAGAGGAAAGATGTGGAAATCTTTACCTTCTTGATGTCGTTTATCGCGGCCTCCGCTTTCTGCTGGTTTCTACACGCCAGTATCACTCTCATTCCACGACCAGCCAGATCCATAGCTGTGGCTTTACCGATACCCGTGTTTCCACCTACAACAAACCAAACCAAACCAAACATTTCTCAAGACCAGAAATAAAAACACTATCCATGAACGAACTGGTTCAGTAAGGACGCCGGCGCCACCTGCCCACGCTGATCACCCGAAACATTCAACATGCGCGTTGAATGATCCAGGTTCAAACGTGAAGAAACTTAGGAAAGATTATGAAAACGCTCACCTGTAATGATAACCGTTTTTCCAGACATATCGGCGGTTCCTTTACATTTCGACTTCTTAAACAAGGTCTCCACCAAGACGACATACAGAGCTCCGACGAGGGCGGCGGTTATGATGAGATGGAGCATGACTGTGATCCAGCGCGCCAGTCTGCGAGCGGCTCTTATGCGCTCCGTTCCGAGCCAGATAAACCGGTCCGCGGTTTCTCCATCAGCTCTCACCGGACCGGTTTCAATAGGGCGCAATATGGCGGTTTTTTACCGTTCTTTAGTGCAAGATACTTTCCACGCATAGGATACTAAATTGGTCACAATTATGCAATTAAAAAACAATTAAAGTGGTAGATATGCATGGCTAACATTGTTTCCTCTAAAATATGGGATATGGTCAATTAAATAGGCTATTTTTGGCACCACCTGTCGCACAGATCAATTTTATAACTGATCGTGTTGTTGAAATAAGATCGTGAATGACGAAATGTTTAAATTGATCTATTTTGACCATATATAGGCAGGGTGCATATCTGATATAATCACTAACCGAAACTATTCCGAATCTCACATTATTGAGTAATTAGACACGAATGAATTGTTGGTATTTTTTGACGTAACTTTGACAAGCAAACCGCAAGTGGATCACGGTGTTCTTGCATCAAAGTGATCTCATACTCAGAACACGAGAGGTGAAATTCAACACAGTTACGTCTTTACTCTGGTATGACAACAACTGTTTAATCCAGATAGTGGGAACCTGGTTACACAAACAACAGGAATTGATTTAGTGTCTTTATTTATCTCTATATATGCTTCTTATAGCATGCACAGACGCAAGTTTATAGTCCCTTTAAACAAATCTTAATATTTACATTTATGTATTTTTTCCTAGCTTGGTGTGTTTCCTGGGAATTGAACCCATAACCTTTTGCACCGCTAATGCAATGCTTTAACAGTTGAGCTACAGGAAAATATAGTGCCTAAAACCTACATTTATGAAACACACAGCCAAGGTGACACATAAATCACAGATTTAGAATTTAGGCTAAGTCAATTTAGTAAATGTAAACGCATTTAGGAAATTAAGTAACTATGTGCCATTCTGACACAAAACCGTCTTTGAGAAACTTTCCTTTTCCTTTCCAAAAGAATTGCTTTGATTGATCCGGAATGAGTTAAGCATAAAAACTGAGTGAGTCTTGTGTAGTTTAGGTCTTTAAGGTGTTTTATTTTGTATAAGTGGTTTTGAAAAGGACACTTGGTATCATCTGGCGTTGTCGCTGCATGTGCTGTCAGGTGAAAGCGCGTCTTTAGAGAGCACAGACATGTTTACTCAGACTAACAAACAGCTGTACAGGAAGGATGCGTGAAAAGCCCTTATATGGAGATCTCGAATTCCTAACTTTTAAAAACGGCACATGCTTTTAAAATAGTCTGTGTTTATTCGTCTCTTATATAGGGTAAGTACAAATGTATGCACACACCTGTGAATGAACTTTTCTTCTGTGCCTAATACACAAAAACACACAATCTGTATTCATGAATGAGGCTCGGTGTTTTTCAATTGGAACTAAGTGTGAATGCGATTCATTCTGAGTGGAACTGAAGTGGCACACGATGAACTTAAGCTAAACCGCAGAGTTTCTCGCTAACTTCCCAAAGTTTTTTGGCTACAGCATCATCTTTGGCTTTAGCAAGAACCCTCTGCAGGTCACAGCTTGAGAAGTAGCATCCACTCAGGGGCTCCAGATCCTCCTGGAGAGCGCAGTGAAGAGACGTCTGCGCTCCGGAATCCACATCCGTGAAGAAAAGCATCATAAGCGGAGTCATAAGCAGTCGCCAAAACAGTGTGCCGTGATCGTTGATGTTCGTTTTGATGGCTCCTAAACAGAAATCTGCGTTAAAACCTCAAAGACAGAGAAGTACGACTCTAAAAACACAAAACCTAAATGTACAGAGATGCAACAGAGACTGACCTGGATGAAGACTGTAGCAGGTAACGTTTGTGCCTTTGAGTCTCTTGGCCAGCTCGTGCGTGAAAAGGACATTGCAGAGTTTGCTGTGACTGTATCCTTTCAGCATCGCCATAGCCGAATTTCCCAAACACAAATCTTTGTGAGAGTTGATGCAGTCGAAGTCGACCGTCCCCCACAAATAGGCCAGTGAAGCCACATTCACAACTCTGCTGGGGCCGCACTTTTTCAGTCGATCCAGCAGTAGCAGGGTTAACAGGAAGTGACCGAGGTGGTTGACGCCAAAAATCATTCCGAAACCATCTTCGGTCTTGCCGCCCATCAAAAGTCCTGCCAAATGACAAGACAGAACAAGCTTTTAAACTTGAAAAGCTGTTTTATTAAGACAGTAATTGTATAATCGCTCAAATGTGGAGTAATTTATAGCTACCTGCGTTGTTGATGAGAATGTCCAATCTGGATTCCTTCTTGAGAAAGTTTTCCGCGAATGACCTCACAGACTTCAGGCTGGCCAGATCCAGGTGCATGTACAGCACCTCTTTGTTTCCTGTTTCCTGTGTGCCCATCAAATATATATATATATATATATATATATCATATATTATCAGTACAACAGTTATGGATGCCAAGCTCAAAAATGATAAACGAAGAGTTCAAGTAACATTGTAACAAATATCATTTATTTCTAAACATCCTAAAACATAAACAAATGTAATTTACACAGATGTACCTCATAAACTGTTGCTTTGTTTCACAAAATAAGCATGAAACAGGTGGTAAGACGCGCATTTACATTATTGCTAAAGCCTTTAAAAGTGACTGGCCCAGAAGTTGCCTCTAACTGGTCAGGTAACTGGTTTTATCATACAAATGACTTCACGTCACCCGTCTTTCTGAACAGCGCCATATTCCTCCTAGAGGACCATTTTTGAAACACGTCACCAATTATTTCGTCTCACCCTCTGGATGTGCGTGACCGCAGCCTGAGCTTTGCTCTCATTCCTGCACGCCAGAATCACCCGAGCGCCTCTTCTCGCCAGATCCAGCGCTGTGGCTTTGCCGATGCCCGCGTTTGCGCCTGAAATAAAACCGTATGCATATCCTCAGTTACCGTTAGCTTGTTTTTGTGCAACACGCCTCTTTGCGCCTATTTTTGTGCAACACGCCTCTTTGCGCTGTTTGACAACAACAAATATTCGTTAAAATGAAGACGGATCGACATGTTTGACGAGATTAAACAAACATAAGTCAAAACTCCTACCCGTCACGATGACCGTCTTGCCGTGCAATTTGGCTGTGCTTTTACATTTGGGTATTTTCAAAACCGTCACGCACATCAGCAGATACAAGCCGACGAGTCCTGCGCAGATGAGTAAAACGGTGAACATTTTATTCAGATAATCTAAGATCTAGTGTTACTTAAATCTGTCTCTTCCGTACTGAAACCGAAAAATGATCTGGAGCCAAAGCACACCCGCCCTCTACACAGTCCAGAAACAACAAACAAGTTAAACCACTGTTAGAAAATGAGTGCGGTATTATTAAGAGACCGCCCCGAAGATTACATGAGATTAGGTCCCTCCTTCCATGTAAACCTATGGCATTTTCTCTCTACTGAGCAAAAGTCATTTTATGCACTGACTGATGTAATACTTGGATAAGCCCAACCTCAAGTAGCTGGGAAACGAACATTCTTTACTTACCATGCATTTCTAATCAGTAGTATTAGAGGAACTGCATATAAAAGTATGTAAATAAACATGACGCAAGGCTGGTGGATTTCTTAAGTGTGTTATTTAAAATCTGGTTTGTATTTACAAGGTTTGACACGAGAACCTGGTGAAAACCGTATTTACAGAGCACATAAAACAGACAATACAAATTCAGACATCGACTCAACAGCGCACTACAGAAATAATACAAAGTCTGTGCACTTCAGTCACAGGTGCTGGTGGATGTCTGGTTATTCACATGGATACATACACATATTTACACGAGACACATGTGCTGGGCTGAAGGAACATCAGGTATAACTATACTCCAAACAAATGGCATGTTTATATATAAACCTGTTACTGGCACAAAATATGTTCTGAATTCTTTACATGTGAAAACCGCTCGCTGGTTCTGCGAGCACAGATGATAATGAAAGCCTCCTTTTAAAAATGCCACTTTTTCATTGAAATAAACACAAAATGTGCAACTTGCCAAAAGAGTCTCCAAGAAATTATTTATACATATTTGTACATATTACATCTCATGCAAGTGTATAAACAGTTAAATAATTACAAAACCGTTTAAACTATGTACACGTAGGTGCTTGAGAGGTCAGGCTACAAGTTTGTGTTGGAGTGGAAGCGTGGCTTTGCTCAGCTGCTCCCCCTGTTGGACAGGTGTGGGAGTGAGGTTGAAGGTGGTGATCTCGGCTTTGGGCAGCTTGTTGGCAAACTCTGTGATGCTGAAGATGAACTGCAAGCAGCCCAGTTTGACGTGGCTCCCGTGATGGAGAAGCGCCGTACCTTCCCATCCTGCACCATTGCCTCCGATCAAACTGGAGCCACTGTTTTTACAGTTGCAGGGAGTAACAGGAGCATCATGTGACTGGCAGCTCATAACTCCGCCCTCTTCTGCAGAAGCCACGCCCATTTCAGACTCCTTTTTCTTGCAGCGGCCTGCAAACACGCTTGCATTAATGCTTGTATAGCGATTTTCACAATACATTTCATAATACAGTTTCAAAGCAGCTTCACACTGCATGAAAGTTGCACATTGTTAGGAAAAAAAGTGATTTTTTTATATTGCATGTTTTGGCTAACGTAGCAGGTCACTCTTGCACAGTATGCACACTACGTACTATATAAAGAGGTATAATAGCATGTCCATAAGTCTACTGCACTGTAATTAGCAGATTTCTCCTCTAATAAAAAGAACAAAAACTTACGAATAATGTTCTGTACTTTGGCCAGCAGGCTGCTGGACGGGTTCTGGCTGATCTTCTCAGAGAAGTCACAGGAATATAACACGTTGTCCACGGTCGTCCCATGTTCACTATAGTTTAGCAGCTCATACTGCTTTGTATTCTGGAAGTAAATTAAAAACTATTTCAGTTACTCTGAAGCAACGGAACCCCTCTCTTCTATCAAACCTGTGTTAAATGTTCAGATTCTCCTACCTCATCATAAAAAATACAGGCATGTTTCCCTGACACATAGTTACAATGACCGTAGTTTGTAAGGCACACGTCCATATCGGCACCTGTGGAGAGAAGACAGTTCGAGAGAGCCGTCGAAGCCTCCACTGAAGCGCTGATGGTTGCCACAGGGAACTACTCACCCGACCCAATGTACAGACTCCTGTAGCACATACTGACAGCTGCTCCCTTTCCTGAGAGGCAACAAAACGATGCTCTCGCCTGCACCTCCCTCTTCTGTGCTGCAGACAGAAACATTAAATCATTAGAAACATATTTATTCTGATGGGAAGAGATACAAGGGGAAAATACAGTGACTCCCAAAATTACTTTGGCCCTTATAGCACAGTTAATACGCATAATTGTCATAGCATTAAATAAATGATCAAACCAAGTTGCCCATGTTGAAAATGATCTTTTTTATTATAAAGTAAATACACCACAAATTCAGCATTTGGACACTAAAGCGTATTACAGATAATCTGATGAACTACACCCTTATTTATTTTGAGTGTTGAATAACCTCTAGGGTGTTTATGTTCTGTGCAGGGCAGAATGGTAAGAGAGACGGGAGGCTTCATACTTTTACTGTGTTTCTTCTGAGCGAGTGGCACCGTCAGGGGAGAGTAACTCGGATCTGGAGAGGACTTCGACTCAAAGAGCTGCTGAATCCGCTGCCAGGCCAAGAGCTTTATAAATCTCTCGTCCAATAAGCCGAGCTCAACTTCTACAATGCAACGAGAGTTTCAAAAGAATCAGAATGTTGCAGTCAGGAGGGTTCTAAAGAAACCTACACTGGATGGTCAAACAGAAATGTCACAAAGGCCTCTGTTTCCTTCAAACACACACACACACAACACACACAACACACACAACACAACACACACAACACACACAACACACACAACACACACAACACACACAACACACACAACACACACAACACACACAACACACACAACACACACAACACACCCACCTCTGTCACCCTGCATGGTGTCTTTTATCCGGCTTGACAGTTCCGACAAGTTAGGGAGTTCTGTGCAAGAAAACACATCCCTGCCAACTGCCATGACAGATTCAAAGCCGGTCTTTCCATCTGAGAAGATGAGAAAACAGCAGTTATTCAGGATTTGTCTTTCAATTTTGGTGGAAGCTAATCAACCAGCAATTCACACTTACCACAAGAAGATCTCTGGTGGCCTGACCCAGCATCTGCGGTCATTTTCAGTGGCTTAACATCTTCTGCTCGTGTTCTTACAGAAGACACTGGGAGTTTCTCAGATGCTGGGGTGTCTGGAGGTTTCTCGCTGTCACATGATGGAGCAGAGGGCTCAGATTTGACACCGGCACGAGGAGGAACATCCGTGGCTGATGTTAAACCAGGATCCTCCTTTTTGATAGCAGCACTGGAGCTTGTGTGGTTAGATGGGTCAGGGGTGGTTTTCTTCTGAGTTCTCTCGGGTTCCTGAATCCCATTGGGCTGAATCGATCTGTCTACAGGTCCGTTTGTGGTCCTACAGTTCTGACACGGCCCATCGGTACATGAGCTGCAAACCGTGTTGGGCTCGCATTTTTGCGTGCTCTGCGAGAGAGCGTTTGGACACGAGTCTTTTAAGTCTTTGCTGAGTGTCACATCAGACTTTTGCGTTTCTTCTGAACCCCAGGGTGAAGACGTTTGCTTCTTCCATAAATGCCTCATGATGCTGCACTGCAGCGAGACGACGTCTTTGAGCCACTACACCAAAACAAAGAGCACAGCTCATTCACCAAACATCAGACGGCAGATTCAGTGTTCTCACCAAGTCCAAAAACATAGACAGACCTGACGCTGTTCTTCTTCACTGGCTAAGTGTTGCGAGACGAGAGGTTCTGGAACTCCAGTGCAGATCAGTTCCCCTTCACGGATCCCCATTGTGGGCATCACGACCGGCGGGTTCTGGTACTGTGACTTTATGGCCTCCGGAACCTGTAAAATCAGCGGAAAACCTTCATGAGTTTCATAAACATCTCTAGTGTTCATTGCTGCTGTTGTACATTGAGTTTATAAGAAGATGGATGACCTTCACTGTTCTCCTGCTTTGCGCGTGACCTGCCTGCCGAATCGGGAGGTGCTGGCGATGTACCCGCTGCAGGAAGTCGAGCTTGATGGCATGCTGGGATATGCAGTCCTGAAACTGATCAAACAGTTGGCAACGGTTGCTAAGCGTCAAACTCCTCTGGTTCAGCTATATGGAAAGAAAACAAAGATAACCATTGAGAATTATGTTTGTGTGAGATTGTTGTTTAGTATTTTGTTCTTATTTAGTATTGAGTGTTACAGCTTAAATTTAAGATCACAACGTAGAACAGCTATGCAAGTCTTTGTTTTGTTTCACACAGGCAGGCTTCCTTACTAGCAGGTGCTGAATGTGGTTGGGACACATCCACCTGCCTGTAGGGTAGGCAGTGAGGGGCGGGTCCAAACAGTCCATGTGGAACAAAAGAGGGCAATAATCACACTGGATCAGCGGAGCCAGTCTGCAGCTCCTGGGAGAAACAGAAGAGAGTTCATTTATACACCACTTTTTGCGTTGTATATTTTGTATATATTTTCCTTAATAAAATCATTATCTATCCTTTTTACTTTTTGCATGGCTGAAACAAAAGTTTACATAAAGTTGTAATATTAGGTTTGCGGTAAATGGGCAGAAAATTGGAAGCAGCAATGTATGATAATTAATAATAGGTATATACATAAAATTATGACTGAGGTGAGCGCCCAGCAAGTGTAGTAAATATCTCACAACATAAGACCTTGTACCTGCTGCAGGTGTAGCACACTTTTACTGGCAGTGGAACCAGTCCGTAATGGTCCAGCTCATGCTGTGGCCGTTTCAAGCTTTTCCCTGATAACTCGTCTTTCCGTCTTCTTTTGCTGCTGCCTGCGAGGAAGAGAACAGATGTAGCACATCTCACACTCTCAGTAGTACAGAACAGCCCATAATATTTCCCATGGGATCAGCCTGTCCTGTACCTGGAAGTGCAGTGGTGCAGGTGAGGTCGTCTGGAAGCTGGAACTGTGTTGGGTTCATTTGCTGGGCAGCAGCGATTAGGAGGTCAAAAGGTCTCTTGAGAGTGCTTGGGCTGTTGGAGATCTCTGGATCAGAACCCTGTGTCTCATCCTCCACATCCAGCAGATCTTCCTCCATGTCGTTTGGCTCTGATGGTGTGGGCGTATCGGTAGAAGACGAGTTGGGGGTCGCAGGTCGGCTGCTCGGTCGTCTCTCCAGGAGTCGTACCTGAGCGACTGCGGCCCGTAGTCCGGTTCCCCCCGATTCCACAGCGGGGTCTAGACATAGCATCCCACAGTCCTGCTCAGGTGCTGGAGATGATGACTGCTTCGCCAGCTGTTGCTCTAAAAGACCATTTATCTGCTTCTTCTTTTGTTCCCTTTTCTACAGACAAGAATTTAAAACTTAAACATTAAAATTCATATAAGGGCTAAAATAGCTTCCACAACCTATTTCTCCAGAACACCAACCTTCTTGCGAACAGAGCAGCGATGACACATCCAGTCACCAGGGGGCAGCATTTCTCTGCTCAACGGCGGGTTACTGAGGAAATGTAAACAAAGTCAGAGGTTAAACTACAGGCTTCAGCTTACAAAGTTACACAATGGCACGTACAGCAAATGAATACAAAACCAAATGAAAAACCAAATTTGCAAAGGGCAAAAAACAGCTAAATTTAAGCATAAACATGACACACGACTTTAAGTTTGACAGCATCCAAAACCAGGTCAACTTGAGAAATGAATCCAGGATTCAGGAAGTGGCTTTCACAAAGAGCATATCAATTCACTTCCTGTGTTTCAAAAGTTCATTCAGTACTCCACTGTATAAGGAAGGCGCCTGTTTTCAAATTAACTATTTAAAACAGACCACAACTATTTGACACACGTTAGTGACTTCTTAATTCCTTTGCCAATCAAAGAAACTGTGAGGATAATGAGATTTTACAAAGATGAAGGCAAGTGTGGGGTTCCCTGGGCAGATTTCAAAGGGCTCATGGGCTAGCGAGCACCAGCTGCGTGAGCTTACCCTCAAACACATGGAATCATTTCAGCTCCCAAACACATAGCATAATAAACAATGAGAAAACATGTAGGGCTTAAAACTCAAACATCTATTCCTGACCAAACTCTTTATTATAGTTGCCCAACTTTAACACAAAATACGCTTTGATAATAAAGCAATTTACAACAGTAGCTTTAGTAAAACAGCTCTGCTGATTGTCTAGCTGAGATCGATCTTTGTCAGATCTTTTCACAACGAAGACAAGATCAAGGCCTTGAAAAATCTAGCAGGCTACAGTTAATCATTACTATCAGCCCTCAGTTGCCAGCACCCTAAAGAAACATTACATAAAGAAACGCCTTAAAATGTGATACATCCCCAGCTGGTTATAAGCAACTAAAGTAACGCCACACACCAGCACTGTAGATGGAAAGCAGCAGGGCAGTGGTCACAGCACAGCAGGTCCCCTCCCTCCCTGCAGCTGTCGCAGGTGTCGTGATTGGTGGCCCTGCCGGCTCTCCTGGTGCTCCTGTCTGGTTTCCTGCTTCTCTTCTCTCCATCCTCAGATTTGGGCGGTGCCAGGAGGTTCTGGATTTGCTGTAGAAGAGATACAGAAGCCCGTTAGTTAACATCTGCACGGGTCTGGCACCATCGCCACAGTCGGTGCCATTGTTGGGCCCTGAGCGCGCGCCGTACGTTACAACGTAAACTCCGGTTTGGTTTCATGGCAGTATGACAGGCGTAAAGTGAGAATGACATTAAATAGCAAGCTAACGGCTACAAGGGGACTGTTAACCGACAAACCTGTCGATGGAGGGCCGTAAGAAGAAAATTAAACGAGTGTTTGTGTATCTTACCTCCATAAGCCCGCCGGATGTGTCAAGATCGTACACAATCGTTGGGGTCTCCATTTTACCCCACATCAACACCGGCCCCGGTGATTCGGTTCCGACTGGTTCAGTCGTTAGACACCGACAACCGGAGCTCTTAAGACTCCTGTAGGACAAGCACACCCTCTGACGTCTCGAATAATCAGTTTGGATATTCCCGCCGTGTTTCGTCGCTCCGCGCGGGCTCTCCGTTAATCGAGCAGGCGCGTGAAGGCCTCTACCTCCGGTGCTGAGAGAGACTCCGGCCCGGTAAGAGACAGAAAAATAGAAACACGGAATCATTCATGGAGCCCATGGTGCGAGGATGTCATACATCAAGCGACCCAAAGGACAACTCGGGGAAGGAGTTGGCAGCAGCCGGAAAGCCCCGTTTTTCTCCCGGTGAAAGAGCGGTTTTAACGGAGGAGCGTCTCTGTTGTGATGAAGAAACGCTCGCGCTAGCTGACGCACGAGCCTGTCTGCGCATGCGCCATCCCGTCGGTCGAGCTGTAAAATAGAGTTATTTTCTAGAGTTGATTCTTTTGAATAACTCATCTGAATGAGGCACAAGATTCGATTCGCCATGTCCACTTTTTGTATAATAATAAATTATGTACTTATTATATAATATTAAGTATTACTACTGATTATTACTATGCTTTCTTATGAAAATATGCTTCTACATTGTCTCAGTATTGTTCTCAACACTTACATGTTACTTTATTTATTCCATATTTCCTTATTGATGTTTTAAACATTTGATTTAATTCATATTTATTTTGTCAATTACTACGTTGTTTGTTGTTTAAAGGTGTCACTAACCACAAAGTGTTTAATTCTTAAAGTTCTCCTACATCGTAAAGACTCGTAGCGCTTTGCGAATTGATTCTTTGCGAATTGATTCTTGAATCGAATCATATAAAAAATCAAAACAGTTAAAAACAACAATTGATTCGCGAATCGGACCTCACTACCAGACCCGTCAGCAGTGGAGCCATCTTGCGCTTTTTCTCTGATTTAAAATCCTCTCCGTAAATAAAGTCAGTGTTAGCAACCGTAATGTGCCTTTTTTTAGAAGTCATGAATTAGTTTAACACAGGCAGACGACGATGGTTATAAACACGTCGTTTTCGGGTTTGTTTACATGTTCGAGATTCTTTGTATTGTGTCGTTTCAGTGATTCTGATTGGTCGCCTCGCGGCTGTTGAAATCTGAACCAATAGGCTTCGTGAAACGAAGGAAATGAGGCAAAATTTAAAGCAGATGCACTAATCTCAAAGAAACAGATGGACTAGTTTATAAAATATTATTAATACAACAAGAGACCATTGAGAATAGAAAGCCATTCATTTCTGTCGATATAATAACAATAAACCCATTCATGTTTTTATAGATTTTGTTCTTTATGACTTATTTAATTTTTTGTGTAATAATGGGCTAATTTCCGACCTAGAACTGTGCAAAAACTGTTAATTAAACTAGCAGCAGAAGATTAAAGAGGTCATGTAGAGTTACTGCAAAATAAACACAACAAGATGTCATAGTTTAAACTGTTTATTTACAAAGGTTTCTCCAAAGAAGCTCCCATACATTGACAGTCATCGGTTTTATACTCCAAAAGAGAAATGTCTTCATCATCTTCATCTTCAATACCATCATCATCAGTGCTTCTGCTGTAGCTCTACTAAAACCTTCAGCCACCCTCCCACCTGAGTCTCAGGGGTTTTGCTGCATGTGGATAACAACAGTTTTCACCTTCGTTGTCCCCCAGTGTGAAACAAAGGCGGCAATGTGCTCTGATATTGCTCAGCCTCAGAGTGTGAGCCTTGTTTTTATTATAAAACGGATGTGCTACAGAAATAACACTGTCCACCATCTATTCTTTGCAGGCAGAAGTCCTCTAGAGAAACTGTACAGGAGTCCGACAGATAATAAGAAAGGTAGAGATTGTTGAAGTGAGGTGTCAAATGACTGATGGATTCTACATACACACCTCACATTGCCTTGCATCCTGAAACATAAGCAGATTATTATAGGACTGTACACGCATGATTACCTGCCTGTCAGAACAGTGTAAATACTGTACATACTGTAAGCAGTCTTGATTGTACTTGGAACCAATCAAATTTGTTTGGATTAAATATATTTCAAAGCTACTTCATATTTATTATTCATACATTTTATTCATCGCGAGGTGCCATAAATGTAATTTAATTGTGTAAACAAATGCAAAAGCAGCATCGCATTTTATTGTTGTTTGAATCAAAGGTGAAAAAGTCTTAAAACACATAAAATAAATAAATGATTTGTAAATATACATGAGAAAATTAATCATAATGAGTCTGATGGCAATTATGAAAAAGTATGTTGACAACAAATGGATATTTGCCAGAACATTTGACATTCAGAAGATGATGTTCAGATGAACAAAAGCATCTTGTTAAAGATGAGAGATCAATCCAGTCTCATTGTTTTTGGTGTATATGAGATTCTCAAGCCAAACACTGGAGAGGATGGAGACCAATCAAAATAACTCCTGTTATGACAAACAAAAGCAAAAGCATCAAATAAATAAATAAATAAATAATAGTCTTCCACATTAAACTATGCAGACAGTTTGCTATGATATAACTGATCTTTAATGCCACATTAGTGCCATTACAGTACAGTACTAATAGCATTATCATATAATAATATCAGATAATAATATACTATTAAAATAATACTGATCATTCATAGGATAGAAAAGATGACCAGAATGGTCTTCATCTTTGTGGCTTTATGATAAAAAGACAAATATATTTATAAATATTTTGCTTTGTAACTGTTCTTTAACCGTTGTAACAGTTTAGAATTTTGTGGTCCATTTATTTCCAGTGTTTGTTCTTCAGAGCAGATGAGAGTCACAGACGATTGGGGGAAATGATGGAATGGTGGGCAGCATGACAGAATGACTCCCTCTGCTGGTGAAAGACAGGATGGTAGGCAGGGCTGATCAGGACAGGACCACAGTGTTTTGTGAGCCCACGTCTCTCAGGTTCATGGCATCCATACTTACTCCTGTCTCACAAATGGGGTCGTCAAATGCAGATTCCTCAGTCATGTTGTCATATGGTAAAGAAGAAGAGCCAGGGAGATGAATGGCCTTGCTCTTAGCTCTGGAGACACACAAAACAGCCTTATAAGCAAAATCAAACTAATATAAGCTATCCACGAATCCGTTTCTCTGGGCTTGAATGCATGAATTTGGCATTCCAATGATATTTTCATCATTATATGAAAGCTAAACTGGAACTTGCATCGAAAAGCAGAGAAAGACTCCCAGAAGAAGCATCAGAACAGCAGCCACAGAAATCAGAACAGCCATGACGATGTTCACACCCTCCACACCGAATTCTGCTCCGGCAACTGTAAGTTAACATCACACACATGGTTAGAAATGAGATCTGCTTAAATCTACACAAAACCTAAACCACAGCAGGACAAGTTCAATAGATTTAACGATGGAATCTTTTGTGTTTAAAATCTACATACAGTATGGAAAATTTGAATTAAAAATGGCGTCACCATTTAGTTTGTGTTCGTCTGTGTTTCCAGTCAAAGCTGCAAAACAGCAATAACAACTTATTATGAAAATAAATGATCAGAAGAAAATTAGCAACTAAAAGCAGCGCATTAAACGCCACTAGATTTACATAAATTACAATAATGTAGTTTATTATGAATGGTCTTTTAATTAAAGGTCCATTTAACCTAAATGCTTCTATTAAATTTGAAAAACAGGAAATCAGGAAAAGCCTTCAATTAAACGAATGAATTCAGTTTATCTTTTATCTCTGTTTTAAAAGAGTAGAGCACATCATTTAGGTAAGGACTGTAAGACTGCAGTCTGTACCTCTGCAGATAGGGGGCGCACTGCTCCATCGAGAGGGTTGTCCGGGGAGGCAGCGGATGGTGGACTCACCCCGAAGTTCATAGCCTGCACGGCAGGTGAAGCTCAAAGTCTCTCCTGCCTGGAAGAAAGCTTTCTCCGAGCTCTGGATAGCCGTGGATGGGGCGCCCGGATTACTGCAGGGTTCATATCTCATAGCTAGTGAAAAACACAACATCTTAATCTCTGCTACATATAATTGCAAACCACAGCGCAAATTGCGTGTATTCTCAAAAAGTAGATGAGTTTGTAGTTTATCCTAGTTAAATCCACTAGGTGGCAGTAAAACGCAGTGAAGTTTGAATATCACTGTTCAGGTTGCAATTGCTTGAGAAAACTCAAAACAAGTGTGTATGTCAAGTATCTTGTAATAGTATCCACTTACGGACACATTTGGGCAGTCTTTCACTCCACTTTGGATCGGCAGTGTTTCGGCTGTAGCAGGTGAGAACTCCAGGGCCAGAGAGTGAGTAACCCTTATTACAGATGTACTCCACTGAAGACCCCACAGCGAAACGAGAGCCAGTCACCAGTCTGCGGCTGTTCTCCACCAGCCCTGGATCTCCACACGACATAACTGAGCAAATATCACAAACAAGACGATATAAAAAAAATAAATCACAGCACAGACCTGCTGAAATGTATGTAGAATACATGTTTGTGATGTTACCTAAAGTTCAGTTTAAAAGTAAATGATCTACACAAACAAAAAAGTTGCTAAAAGACGAGTTAGAAAACACGAGTCGTGTTTTCAATCGTAAGAGATGTTGTAGTACTTTATTCCACCAGCGGGTGGCAACCAAACTACTTTAATCCCATGCAGCAATTATCGCCACATAATAAAACTGTCCCTGTGTCAAATCAATTAAGCACCGATGATCTGGCGTGACCTTTAAGTGTGTGTCGTTAGCACTCACTTTTCTCACAAATGGGAACGTCTCCACTCCACGTCAGATCCCACTGGCACATGAGGATCTCTGAGCCCTGCAGATGGAACCCTGGGTAACACTGGTAGGTGATGACAGTTCCGTGCGTCAGATCAGGATGGGACGTGCTCTTCCAGCCGTTAAGGATTTCGGGAAGCTCTGTGCAGGTGTCGTTACGTGGCACTTCTGTTATTTGGGGGATGGATGCATTTGGTCATGTGTTCTTTACCATTTTTTAGTTTACCCAGCTAACATATTTAGGTTGTAAAAACATTTCCCTAATGTTTCCATTAAGTAACAAAAATGTTTCCATTTTATTTTAGGTACTTCTAGGACCATTAAAAATGTCCACTTTTTTAGACATCGTATTCATGTTTTTTCTTGGTTATAAGAATGTTATTCAAACTTTTAGAACTTAAGAATAATGTTTTTGATACATGATATATAACAGTAAAGGTGCTCTACCCATGTTACTGCAAGAACATTTTTGATTACTTTGAGAGAACTTTTAAAGCGCGTTAGCCAATGTTCTGAGAACGTTTCCTGTTAGCTGGGTAGTTCAGCATGTAAAATGAGGCTGCAGTTATTCATCATAGTCTGCGCCAGTAATGGAAACTGCCAAGCAGGTTGGGAGGTTGGTTTTCTACTGCTTGTTCAGATACTGGGGGCACGTCAGTCTCCAGACATGATTCATTTAGGAAAACACAAGCAGTGGCTAAACAGACATATCCCTCACATTTACATTAGATCTTAATGTCCATTGAATTCCTTTACATACAGTACAGTACAGTACGTTTATAGTGTCACCCACCAAAGAAATGCACCACAAAGCCGTTGTTGTAGCCGTAGATGTTAGAAGCCGGATCGGACTGGAACTGGATGGTCACATCGGCTGTAGAGGTGTAGAGTCTGAACTGAGGGAGGAAACCGCTGTACTGGCCCAAGATGTTGGCCGTCAGGTCATCACCATCATAAAAGCTCAGCAGATCGTTCCTTCCCAGATGAAGACTAATGAAAGATCAAACATGAATGTACATCTGGAAACACATTGTGTTGGGTTTCATACTTGTAGCTCTGGTCTGTCTGAGCTCTGGAAAACCTGCAATATATCACACAAATCTTATGGATCTATACATTAATGGTATTTGTGTTTTTTTAAGACATTTTTATCATTTACATGTATGTGTGGTTTGGGTTTAACCCATGACCTTGGTGTTGCCAGCTTTGTGTTCTACAAACCGAACACAGGATGAAAGAAGAAAAAATAACACTGGTTTAGGGTAAAATGACAGTGAGTAAATTTCATTTTTGGGTGAACTGTCCCTTTAATTAAGATGAACGATGCGATGCTGCCAAAAGGAGTCGTCACATGACCAGCTGCGTGTTTCCCAGATGGATTGTTGATGTCATTCTGCAATTCATCTTCATTTCCAAACAAACATGACTAATGCAATGGAAAAACAAATTATGCGGTCTCCACACACTGAGAATCAATCATGTTTTGCTATCTGTCATGCTAAATGGCAATAAAGGACAAAGTTTCGATTCATTTATTTATGGCGCGGCTGCGTTTAGCGGGTAGGTGACATTTGGCAAAGGACTGAGATCTATTTAATACAGTGTAGGGAAGATCCACTGGACCACCACAAAGCAGAAACCCCTGCGGATGAGAACAGCAGAATCCACAATAGCAAAAGACAGACCCAATTCTCTTAAGATATGACGAGGGATTTTAATACTGTGAGTTCAATAAGAAAGATGATACACATCTACATATGTGATGGCCTTAGGTGTTTAGCGATTCCTCCTCTAGTTAACTAAAGGACCGTCCTGTTAGGTGTGTTAGATGATACTGTTGTCATGGAGCCGGTGCAGCAGTGTTAATGATGCATGCTGGGATACTGAGGCTCTGGATGCAGAGATAATGTCAGTTCTAGAAAGACGGTGAACCATAGCATGAGCTCGTCATCTTTGAACGGACTTTCAATAAACATGTTACTTTAACTTTTCTTTAATAATAAAAAAACAAAATGCTACGGTGTTTAATCTTCCGTTCAGAGCCTTTGCGAAAACTCTTGCCACCCAGACAGAATAATGTTCTGAAGCCACCCACAAATCCCACCCCAAATCCACAAAAACACCCCAAACCTAACCACACCACCCTAAACCCTATAAATGCCAACCCAAACCTAACCATGCTGCACAAACTGCCCAAAACCCCACTAAAATACACTTAAATGCATAAACCATTACTGTATATGTGGTTTTTCTTCATCCAAACCTGTATGTTACTTACAAATGATGTCATAACCAAAACTCAGTATAGCAAAGCTGCATTACTACACTGCATCAATCACTGAGGTATTTTAAAAGCCCCACTGCTCTGCGGGACCGTGTGCAGGTGTGCAGCCTGTCACCTGTGAGCCGGTCCATTAACACTCAGTGTTAATGAGTCCGGGGGTGGCCTCCATGTCTGTGCTAAATCAATTAATCTGCTGTCATTATGCACACTGTTCCTCTGTAATTGAAAGCTGGTGAACTGCACCGAATGCTAATGGAGAAGTGAACATTCTCATTAGAGGAAAAACAGGCTTCCACACAACAACAAATAGCCAACCCGACCCCGATCCACAATAACCATCTGTTCACACCCACACCCACATGTTTACTTACCCAGATGGGGACTTTTCATAGACTTCATGGATTTTATACACAGCTAGTTATAAACAACATAACCTAACCTTGACTCACTCTAACCCTAACCCCAACAACTTTCTGCATTTTTACAATTTACAAAAAAACTTTATTGACTATTTTTACAGTGTTTTAACAAATGAGGATGTCCCCAAATGTAGGTTTTCTCAGATTTATCAGGTTTTGCTGATGTTTTTTTTACACATTTCTCCTCAATATATGGTAAGTAAACACACACACTCAGATAATCACAGTGCACTTAAAGCAGTTGTTATAATAAACCGGATGTTAAAAGAGGGGAAGAGATAAAGCAGGTCAGATTTTAAACAAGTAGCAAATCAATGGTGTAGATCTTTCTCTGTCTGATTGTCATGTGGATCAATTATTCCTGTTCGAACAGTTCTTAACAGAGTTCTGATACTCACACCTGGACATCCAACAGGAGTCTCTTGTCCTCCTCCACATGCAGACCCCAGATACAGTCCTGACCTTTGTCATACGCTTCAGGCCAGTTTGGAGAAAGCACCACCCCTGCCGAATCGGTTATTTCACCACTGCAAACAGCTGGAAAACACACAGTCAATTTTACTTGTAGTTACACTCCTATAAGGGTCATACAAAACCAGAATAACAGAAATTAATTTTTGTTAGTGTCACACACGTCAGTCACACACCTCGGCACAATGGTTCTGTTTCATTCCACTGGGGGTTCTCTGGGTTCACACATTCTAAGATAACAGCACCCTGTTCCAGAGTGTAGCCCAGCTCACAGGAGAACTCCACCACAGAACCGACGCCAAACGCCGGATCACTCGTGGAGAAGTTACCGTACTTCACAAACGGCTCGTAACAGCTGCCCTGCGCAAATGCTGAAGGACACACTTGTGATGTAGGGCAACAGTACACATACACCCTTAAGAAAATCTTTATTGTTTATTATTTTGCCTTGTAAACAACTAAAAAATACACATCTCATGCCATTTTAAGCAAGAGCTTACAGATATTTTGTGTGTGTGACACAGGGAAAAATTGTGAATTTGTGACTTCACAAATACCCAGAATTCTGTAGGGCATCACTTAGAATCTCTGGACAAGCCCTCATACCTTCATATCTGATGGCTATTCCGGTGCATGTGCCCGACTCGTCGCTCGTGAATTCCACAAACAGATGTCTGCCGCTGCTGGTCACCCCTTCAGTGGGCAGGTACTCGACTGCGTATGAGTCATAGAGGGGTGGAGACTCAGTGCTCCTCCCATCCCGTATCAACAGCCTGAGAACAACCAAAGGTATCACTCTGCATTACAAATGTGATTTTATTGTCATTGAAACAACAGATGACTATATCCATAATTTTTACCATGACCCTACTTTTGCATTTATAGAATGAAAAAGTTAATAAAAGTTTAAAATATTCATTTAATTTATGAATTAATTAAGAACGTCCTTGGATGTCCCCAACAGGAGGTTTTGTTAGATATATTGTAGCAAACTTCTGGAAAAAAATGCAATATTCTTTCTCTATATTCATACACACACACAGAGCACGTACCTGTCATCATCCTCAGCCAGGGCCACTTTCTCAAAGTGAACATGGAGCCGATGGCCCTCAGGGGCCTCAAGAACCCAGTGACACGTCAGATTGTTGCTGTAGTTTCCAGGGAATCCGGGAGAGATGATCCGACCCTGAGTGGCATTTCTCAACGTCCCCCCGCAAGCAACTAGACAAGAGAGGGAGGAACTGCAGTGAATTTGCTGCATTAATTTCCATTTATTTCATTATGCATTGACAGAGATTGCTAACAGATTGCCAAAAAAACTAATGAGACTGTAGGAGTTACAAGGGTTCATTGAAATGAAACTTTTGATGTGGATAATTTTTGCAGTATTATGGAAACACTGTTGAAAGTGAGAGAGGGAACTTTGGGGTGTTAGGTGGCCTTCTCGTACCTTGGCAGGTGGGCTCTCTGCCGCTCCAGTAGGGCGTACTGGCATTTTGACAGGTGAGGGAGGCGGAGCCTTGGAGCTGATAACCATCCAGACAAGAGAAATAGGCCACGCCCCCCTCCTGGAGACCAGTGACTGACACATCACCGTTATCAGGAGCCAGTGGAGGTACACAACTAAGAGCAAACGCTAAAAAGAGATAAAATGATACATGGCAGGCTGTTTACATATGGTGGTAAAGAAATCAATTCTTCATTATATGCAAGTTTGCCCCCTCTTTTCATCTTAAAGTGCTTTCAAGTCATATATATTGTTAGTATACATGTTCCTTGAGAATCGAACCCACAACCTTAGTGTTACAAGTGGCTAATCAACCAGCTGAGCTACAGGAACAGAGATGAGCATCTGAGCAGAGAGCATGAGAACACATGCTGAAACCCCACCAAATGGGGGACTTTTTTGTTTGTCCCTTTATTGTGCTGACGCAACATTTAATGCCCTGCCAGTCTCGCCAGCATTAAATAACAGTGCCCACCGCCTCTGTTTCCATGGTGATTAATGTTCCATAATGCCCAATTGTTTAGCTATTACTAATAATGACTCAGTTCAAGCACAGCAGGGCAGATCCGTCACTCGCGGGTTACAGCCAACAGACGGCAGAACTTTATATAACGCTAATCCAATCTGTCTATCAGCGAACGGACACTGACAGAGTTTACAATAGAAAGAGAATTCAAATCACAGGGGACAGAAGCAGTCAGGGTCAAAAAAGAAGTTTAATGGTCCGTGATCGAGGTCTCCTTACAGAAGTCAGCTCTCTTTTTTGTGCTGATCTCTGCGTTGCAGAAAAATGCAATTAAAACGGCTGTCAAAGCAGCTACTTCTGAGCTCTGAGGTGGAATAATCCCAAAGTTGTTGACCAATTAAACGCTAGCAATACAGATTTTGCAGGTCGCAATTAATGTGTGTGCAAAACTAATGGACTAATTTAAGTAGTCGGAGACTTGAATATAAATAAATAAGTGGCAATAACAATTAAAGCATCAAATAACATCTGAACATCAGTACACGGTATAAATGATACGTGCACATACCAACAGCATTATGCTAATGTGAAATATTGAGTTTACCAGTATAAAATGGCTGAAACTTGATGTCAGTTACAGGTGAATGGTTATATAGACGCAGGTGTGTCTTAAGTATTCAACAGGTTAATGAAGTTGTCTTTTAAGATGCACCTTTAGGGCTAGAAAGTAACGTTCCCCAACAAAGGGCATCATGGAGATGACAACATGTGCCAAACGGTTCATTAATTTAACAGCTTCGGTGAGCGCGTCAGTGCCCCTCGTGTCCCTGAGCGCCATCTCTCTGACTTTAATAGAATTTATTGAGCCCTTGACCGATTGAAAGAAGCATTTAACCGCAGCACATAAATATCAATAGAGCGCAGTGATGCATCATAACTCTCTGTCGTTTAATCTCTCTGGAGGAAACGCTATTGATCTCTGTTTAGCAGGAGACACAGTTCCCATGCGCTTCAAATGCATTAAAACTCAACAGGCTTTCGGCCAGTAACTCTTCTGACAAACCCAAAGGATGGTCTCACACGGGCCGCAACAAACTAATTGATAAGACTGATGAAGTAAAAATAAAAATTGTTTAACAATTATTATATTTAAAAAAAATTATTTATTGTCTATACTCTTTATGAAATTTCTCTACTTAAAACATGCAGAAAGAGTCAAATTCAAACTGTTATTTATACTGTATACTGATAATATACTGTGTAGATGTCATTGTCAGAGACCGTTACAGTCAATCACTGTGTGATTTTTACATTGAGTAAAATGCTGCTGGGAGTACAGCTCTCAATGAGCTCTGCCTAAAGATAAATCTACATACTGAATTTAATGTCTCTTAGTGCGTTCTTTAAAAACAAGCATGTTTACACTAAGCAGCACTATCTGTATCAAACCCTGAAAATCTTAAATCTTAAAAATCTAACAAGATTTGTTGAAAACTATATATTTAAGTTCATTAGGTTTATTTCCTCCTAAATTGTCTGATGCATGAACCTCACCAAATTCAGCTGATTGATACTTAACAATAACGAAATAAGATACATTCACTTAAAAAAGTGTGTTACACATTTTTGCTAAGTAAAGGTAAATGTACCTTGTTTTAATTAAAGTGCTAGTCAAAGAAACCAAGGCAGTGTTTTTTTTGCAGTGTGGTGAAGAAATCAGAGCAGTGAGATGTACCTTTGTACCGCAGTAGTAATAAACCAGGCTGAGTGGCCCCCTCACTGCTGAACCACACAGAGATTTGGTTACTGGAGCTTCGCAGCACCAGGCCTCTGAATAACAATGAGCTGTTGGCCAGGACAGAAGGCACTGATCCACCCCGATCCTCCAGAACCACCTCCGTCCCGTCCTCCAAACTCACATTCAGCACCTGCAGCAGAAGAAAACAGTGTGAAGAGAAATCAAACTGGCTTCAAACTGGATCTTTAATTTAGTTATTTAACCCTTTAATTTAGAAATTATTTTTCCTATGAAAACTTTAATAGACCCTTTTGTTTTATGTTTAAGTAAACACCTCTCCGAGGCCTGACGCCACATTCACTGTGTCTGTCTTTGCTCACCTCACCACAAGTTTAAATGATTTGTTGTCATATTATATGTTGGTTATTTTCTTAAGCTTATTAGCGTTTTCGAAGGTCCTGCATGAGTTTGTACCGATAAACATGTAGATGCATGTATATAATTTTACAATTATTAATAATACATTAAAATACCATTTATTTATTTTGCAGGTTGATTTAGAATTGCAACACACCAGTGAATTGATATTTTCCCCTCGGTCCTAGACTGGCTCCTTTTTTGTATGTAGCTTGAAATATCAGCTATTATTATCACATTTATTTCACTGTCGAGATCTCAGGAGAATTCAAATGAGGCCTGACGCACACAAGGAAGAGAAACAGCAGGAAAGCTCTGGTGATTAAAACAGGGATTGTGGGTAATTTTGACATCAGTGAAATTCAGTAATTCAGTAAATGTCTGTCACAGTGTTAAAACCTGCCTTACATGTCAAAGCTTTTAAACACTGATCAAACAGAAGGTTTGGGCCTGATTACTTTTTGGCAGCAATTGGCATATACTGGAGAAAACAAAGACTGAAGACATGCTCCCTATGGTCATATTCAGCATCGTCTGTTACCATGGTTTTGGCCACTTAACATTTACATCCCTCAGTTTCTGTAATTAATAATCCAAAGTGCAGGGAAAGTGCTTCAGGGTAGCACAGTATTAAGAAGAGTAAGACTCTTTTTCAGACAAACAGCTACAATGCTTCAAATCACATATATGTACATGCTTGAATATACGTCTAAAAACAGAGTATTACTATGGTTCCATTTAAAGAAAATCTATGGTTATTTGTAGGTTATTTTGTCACAAACTCTAGTGTTTTTGAACCAGTGGGCTGAGGCCCACTAGGGGGCCTCCATATGACTTCAAATAATTTAAAATAAGACAAAACAAGCATTAATATAAGCTAAAACAACAACCAAAAAAATTGAGATATTGTAGAATATTTACTGAAATACTTTGCTTGGTAGAAATCA